>JAMLFT010012556.1:0-10350 GCA_026544285.1 Pachyrhizus erosus
AAATTTTATTTTTATTATTTTCTTAATTTGCTAACTAATTTTCTATTATCTAACTAATTACTTTATTTACATTGAAACAATAATATTTTTATTAATTTGGAAAAACGGGATGTTACAGCTTTCACACATGAAATGTGTGTAAGAGATTTTCTTGATTTATAATGAGATTTGGAAAGATCGAATCAAAACAATAGTTATGTGCTATCAAATTAGGGTCCAAAATCAATAAATTGAATTTAAATCAAGGAACTTTATGCTAATTATCAATTTATTTATAGCCTTGGTTTTATTTTTAATTCAAGAAGAATTCACTTAGTATGCACAGTTCACTACGAATATAAAAATTGGTTTCATTATTTGGACTCTATCAAATTATCAGTTAATTAATTATGTGTTTCTATAAATTCAATCTAACAAACAGACATGGTTAACAATGAACATAAATGATTATCTAAAATTACACAAGAAGAAAACTAAGAATGGGCATGACATCATTGATTGATAAATAATGTTAGGTAAATAATTTATTTTTAAAAGTTTAAATGTGTAAATAAACAAAAAAATAACATAAAGTAAACCCATTGATCTTCTATAGGTATGACATTCAAATGATTGTCTAAATGAGAATTGAATCAAAACCACAGTTCTACACTACTCATTAGATTTTGGAAAAGTTTATCACTCATTTAAAAAGAATCCAAAATGGTGTAGCAAGAAGATCAAATTGTGGTAGACGAATACAAAAACCTCATAATCCTAACTATATTTTTGGTCTATGATTGTTTGCAAGAAAAACCAAGTTTGCTTCCTAGTATGAAATAGATTTAAAATCAATCTCAAAGAGGAAATAACCAACCTAAGTTAAAAGGTATAGTGATAGGTGATGATATTATATGGATGATTCAGGCATATGCTCAAGTTGTACATATAATTGAAATTCTTTTTTTAACAAATATAAGAAAAATGAAAGAGAAAAATAATGGCTAAATTGGTACTACGATGTGGCCTACAACATAGATTTTGCCATAATTTCTCTTGTTTCCTTTTCAACAAGTGCAACAATTGCTTCTTCATACTTCTCCTACCAATATAATATATATGATTGTCAAATGTTGTCATACAAAATTTCACCATTATAAGAAGTATAAGAAGGCATAAAAAAGATGTAGGACCCTTTAATAAATTGTAACGCCCCTTTTTATTTACTCTCGATAATTAAGAAATTATATTCACATAATTTTAGCGCAGGTAAAATATAAAAAAATCTAACTCACCAGGGAAATTACAATTTAAGACAACATATAAATTCACATAACTTTATTCTTGGTGTTCTCAACTTTAGTTATACAAGATTTATAAGGTCATAAGTAAAATTATTATTACATCATTGTAATGTTCTAGATATTCAAACAAAATATCTCCTCAACTATTCTCCAATGCTTATATGATCTAGTCAGATTCTTCAGAGAGATCTTCTTCTTCTATAAAATCTTCTCTCCTGTTTGGATCATTGGCTTGGACTAATCTCAAGGAGTACTGTGGGGGTTGAGGAGTTTGAGGTCATCTTCCCATGGATGGAGCACTAGCGAATCTAGGTGACGGAGTTTGAGATAAGACCACCTGTAAGTTTACCTGGTGAAATTTCCATGGGACTATGATATTAGCAAGTCTAAAAGCAAACAAAACATATCCCACGAAGGTATTGTCTCCTTGGACTCTGTCATAGGCCCATCCTCCTTCTAGGGGTATTATGGTCAGGTACAATAATGGTTGAAATTCATCTGCCATCCATGTCTGAAAAGGTAAGGGGTGTAGAAGTGAGTCATTTATCCTCGGGTAATACATACATATAAATAGAGGGTGGTCCATTCTAACGTAGAGTCTCATCTCACTACACATGCCTAGTTAGGAATTTTGCTCATTTTAGGGCCCTTCACAGCCTCCAATACTACTAACTCCTGGAGGGCTTACACGAGCGTATGATGACTAATCAAAATTACAGTCTTTGGTTGATGATCGTGTGTATATATCCTACTTGGTACTTGGTCTAGGATACTCTTAACTAGATCTTGGTAATGCTCCCACTTTGTCAAGGACGCCAAGCCGGTTTTATGATACCCTCATTTCTTTGACCGGTTCACAACTTAGCACCTTATCTACAACCAAGGTCTCACCAGAGCCTAATACATTCCTCAAGTATCTTCTGTGGTCAACCATTGCATCTCCCATTCTTAATTCTTACTCGTTGAGGTTTAGTTCAATCTACCTTCCTTATTTCATCTACCATCTCCACTATCAATTTTATTATGGTATTGATGATAAGTTTAGATATCCATGGGTAACATCCATCTTTATGTTACAGTCATTCTAGACTATGTCATCATTGTTTTAGCATTTCTCAATTCATCATCTATCATAGGGTTATCTCAGAATTTGCTATCTCAGATGGACAATCATCAAGAATATTTACCTTCCACTAATAGCAGAGGTATGAAATCATATTTACATTATCAATCCAACATATTTAAATGCAAAATCAATTATCACAATAATCAACAATATACATTATATTCAAATAACAAGACATGGGCAAAATGGTCATTTTACACCTTTATTTCCACAATTTCTTTCTATATTTATATTTATGTGAAACAAGTAAGTATAGAAAGTTTTCAATCCCAATTAGTCTTAGTTTGGAAAATTTTTACTAAAAGAGGGACACTTTAAAAAATTTTCTTCAGAAGGGTATTTTGGTCATTTTGCAAAAATTAGTTCTTTTAAGGATTTCTCCTGTACATTTCAAATCATAATTTATTATGTAGGTTCCTAGTGTTAATGGGCAGTATTTTAAATTGTTCCCCTAAATTTAGGAGACCCAAACAGTGGTAAAATTTGTTTTTCTAATGTAGGGTCATTTTGGTCATTTTATAAAAATTTGTCCTTTTAAGGATTTTACCTTCACATTTTCAAATCATAAACTTTTATAAAGGTACTCAATAGTGCTAAAAGGGTTTAGGCTATTTTTCCTGAAGTTTGAATGACAAAAAAATTGGTAAAATTTTGTTTTTATATCCTATGGGTATTTTGGTCATTTTAGAATAAAATATTTATTCTTATGAATTTTTGAGTTTATAAAATGGTAAAAATGTGCTAGGCTTATACCTAGACCAATTCTAATAACTTTTCCCTTAATTCATTGACCAAAAGGGGTTAAATTTTCAAATTTTCTCCTTAGGGGTATTTTGGTAATTTTAGAAAAATAAGTTTTATAAAATCTCTTGAATTTGTGATAAAACATTAGATATAGGGAAGAGATACTTTCTAAAGTTATTTTAAAAAATTTAGATAAGGAAAATGGCAAAAATTTCAAATCTTTGACTCAAGGGCGTTTTAGTAATTTTGTTGTCTTAGGGGCAAAATGATCATTTGACCATTCTTCTCACTTCTTCTTCTTCCTCTGATTCTGGTTTGAAATCAGAAGCTTCAAAGTTCTTCATAGCTTCAAATTTATTTGTCAAAATCATGACATTATCTCCATTCCATATTTTGTATTATTAATCAAAGGTTAAGGGTAGTAGTTAAAAGTTTAGAATTCACACTGAAAAGCAAGCTTTTGTTCATGGCGGTGAGGGAGTTTTCAAAAATTTGATTTCACGGCTTTTGGGTTGATTTCAAACAATTATAAACACAATAATGAAATAGACAAGTTTTGGAAAGATTTCATATAGAAAATTCGAAGAATAGTAGACTCCTTCTACTTGGAATGAAGTTTTTTGGCGATGCTTTAGTGTCACTGTGAAATCGCGATTCCTTGAACGATTCTTCAAATTTCTTTTATAAAATTGAAGTTCAAACAATTCCTAAGCTTTCTAGATTGATATGGAGTCACGAGAGTGAGGAATTGAGGAGAATTTTAAAATCGAATTTCACGGTTTTCTCTTTCGATTTCAAATTCAATTGAGTATTTATAGACGTTTGTGGCTCCGTTGCTTCATGTTTAAGCATTCGTAGGTTATAGACGAGTCGAATGGTGCAACCGTAGGGTGACAGAGGTGTAGGACGATGTAAGTTGCAGAAATCAACTCGAGGAAGGAGATGACGAAGTTGCTTCAATGGGGGCTTATGCTTTTAAGGACAACTTAAGTAGTTTTTAATTCATAAAAATAACAACGATAGGTCTAGCGATCAAATGCAATTCTTGCGTCCCAAATCTCTCTTCGACCTCGCACTCCTACCTTCAAATCCGTCACACCCTTTTTCTGTTTTTCGCATTTTATTTTTTCTATTTAACTTCGTGCTTTCCCTTCTTATTTTTCTTCAATGCTATCCCTCATTGGGTAGCTCAGTTGGTTCAAACACTTCTTCTCTCTCTCTCCTACAAGGTCACGGGTTCAAACCCACTTGACATTTTTTCCTAATTCTCTCTCTCTCTCTCTTTTTCTTTTCTCTTTTCTTTTATTTTTCTTAAATTTATGTTTTAATTTTTAATAATTTTATTTCTAATTTCTAAATTCTTCCAAAAACTCCTAAAAACTTAATTATATTTTTCTTACATTAATTTAAAATTTTTCTTCTCAAAAATTTATTTATTTTTATCTAAAAATGTTTACTTAATTATATTTTAATTCCAAAAATTTATTTTTAACTTTTGAAAATCCTATTCTGATTTCTATTCTAATTCTTCTCACTTTATTCTTCCCTTTCCTTATTTCCTTTATTTTACTAAAACATAAATCTAATTTCTTATTTGGAAATTAATTTATATTTGCATCTTTTAAGTTTATTTTAATTTTAAATTTTGACTAACTAACTTCTCTTAAATTTCTCTTTCCTCTCTCTCATTTTCTTTTTCTCTTATTTTGTAAAAAATATTTACTAGATATCTTTTCATAGGAAATGAATTCCTAAATCCTATAAATTATGAATAGATAAAGGGGAAAAAAATTAATTTTGTAATTATATCAAAAGTACGATGTTACATAAACAAATCAATAACCAAAAGATGAACCTAGGGTGAGGCTAAAGTGATATCAGTAAAGAAAATTTTCTCTATACTTGTCAACTATACTAAATATATTGAATGTTGAAGTGGAAATATCACTCGTAATTAGATAAGACTGAGTAAATTAAATAACATAAAGGTGAGAAAAATCCATACACATAATGTTTAAAATTTTCTTATTAAATATGGTTTCAAATCTACTTTTGTAATTGGTTCACTTACCCTTATAATTTTGAGTTTTGGGTTTTGGGATTGGTCACTTATACTTCATATACTACAACTAAGAAGATACTACAATTACTAGTCCCTTGCAATAACCAAAATACATAATTTTAAATGTTGATTGATGATAAATAAATCCTACTAACTATCATAAATAATTTTAAAATGTTTAGACAACTTGAATAGAAGAGAAGGGGATGTAACACCCTTTTTATTATTCCAAAATAATTTGAAAATCTCATAATTAACAAAAACCTCTTCATTGAAAGCGTAAGACTTAATTTTCTTAGTTAAGGAATCTAAATAATTTTAACATTAAAGTCTTTAAAAAATAATTGATTAAAGTATTCGTAAAACTTTTTTTTTCAATTCATTTCTATTATTTTTTTCAAATTGAAATTCCGATGTAGATATCACACAACTAAAAAGCACGTAGTGAATGAAAAATAAAAATAGTAAACATGCCTCACTAAGGAAAATACTGAATAACTATTACGTTAAACATACAAGTTTGATTGTCCAACCAAAATACAGAGTTATCCTAGGTTACATATCAATAATTTTGCATAAATGAATCCCATACAACCAAAA
Source organism: Pachyrhizus erosus (assembly GCA_026544285.1). Classification (NCBI taxonomy): domain Eukaryota; kingdom Viridiplantae; phylum Streptophyta; class Magnoliopsida; order Fabales; family Fabaceae; genus Pachyrhizus; species Pachyrhizus erosus. Next base: position 5,816 of record JAMLFT010012556.1, read on the forward strand.
TACACACATAATATACAAGTAAATAAAATAACATACATTAAGTTACAAAATATTCCAACAAAACCTTCAAGGTCTAAAATTGTTGCTCGATGAATATCTGTCGGCTCCTCCCTGGTTAGAAGTCACCTCTATAAGTGAGGACCCACGCCAATCATTCTACTAGGAGTTGTATCTAACATTTGGAACTCAACAGGCTCGCTCCTGCCATTAGATATATAGCATAGGATTTCTTTAGAGCCAATGTATTTGGGCTCATTAGTTGGTATTTTGGTTTGTATTTTGTTTGGGCTTGTATTTTGGCCATCTAGTTTAGTTTCCTTTATGTTGTTGGGTTTAAGCCCATTCCATGGGCTTCATGGCCCAATTCGTGCCCTGCTAGCTCGTGGAGCTATCTTGAGAGCTTCTTAGTGAAGCTTAGCTTGTTAGGTGCTCCTATAAATAGTTGTAAAAGTCAAATTTGGTCATAATTGGATAATTGAATGAAAATTTGAGTTTTCTCCACTTGTGAGAGTTTAGATATTCTCTCTAGTGAGTCTAGTGAGAGTGTCAAATTTTCCTTATCGAAGCTTGTTAGCTCTGTGACAGATTCTACAATTTATTATCCTATTCTTAGAAATAGGAGGCAAAAATCATTTCTAATCTCCACCATTCCTTGTACTTGAAGATTAATTTGAGTTGGAAGATAAAGATCCATAGAAGAATGTAACATTTGGTATCTAGAGTCATTCATCTACTCGAATTTGTCTTCAATTTGGTTAGATCTATTCAATTTGTGCCAAATTTGTTTGAACTTGTATTCGAATTGGTGAAGCATGTTTTGCACTTGATTCGATTTGGATTTGGTGACATTTTCCTTGTGTTTTGGCTCGTGAACTTGCTTGTATCATGCTTGTGATGCTTGTCGTTTGTTACTTAGTAGAAGCTCCACTAGTTTGTTAGATGCACATGCTTTTGTGCTTCATTCAAATGTTCCCTACTCTTCTTGTGTAACATCCTCAGTTTTAAATAGGAAATTGAAAATTTTAAAATAATTGATATTTGTATTTAATAATTACTTGATAAATAATAAATAAAATAACAAAAATAAATAAAATGCAGACTAAGAAAAAAAGTATTACAAGTGATTTAATTATGAAAAAACCTCTCAAAATGGTAGAAAAAATAAAAGGAAAAAATTGCAGAAAATTTGAAATAATAAATGGATGAAAAATGCTGAAGTTGACCAAAAGTCAACTCATCAATGCCATTTCTATAAATATCAGGTAATTAGGAAAAAAAACATTAAGCCTAAACCATTTTAATTAAGTTAATGTAGAGGATTAGTGTTTAGGCAACTCATTTGGCCAAAAATTAAGTCTTAAACTCCACTTAAGCTTGGTTGGCTCTATCAAGAACTTAATTAAGGCCTTAACCATGAAGATTAGCTTAATCTTGACCTAATGTGAGTCCTATAAAAGGATTCACAAGCTGTTTCCCCCTTCCTCAAACTCTCCATGTCTTCGGCACCTCTCCTTGGTGCATCAGAATTTTTTTTCTGCATTGCAGCCCCTCCCACCACCTCTATACCTCCATACCTCTTCTTCTAACTCCATTCTTGAGTTCTCCAAGCTCCCAACCTAGGCATAGTTTGTGACACAACAAGATAAGGAGGAGCATAACCATTACAGTAGTTGGTTGAAGGCGTGATTCACAAAGCTTTTGTGCAAAAAATTTGTGTGCCTTCCACTATGGTAAAGAGGAGTTTTCTTGTTCATTCTAGTCATTTTCCTACTATTTTTGTTAAGGGAATGAGATCCTTAAGATATCTATGGGTGGATGGAATATATTTACTTAAATTTGTATGTGCATGAAAGCCAAAGAAAGTGACAAAAATATGATTGCTATGTTGTGTTGTTTTGATTTATTTGTCCATTATATGTGTCTATAATGATGAGTAAAATATGTGTAAATATTCTATTATGAAGGTGTGGCTTGTAAAGGCATGAATGATGGTTTAAAATGTGAGTTGTGTGATAAAAATGATGGCTGGAATGTGCACTCTGTTTGAACCCAAAAAATAGAGGATATCTTAGTGTGTTTTCATGTTTTGGATTGATTTTGGATGTTTGAAAAAATTTTGGACCTCAAACTATGTTAATCAACTGTATAATGAAGCTATAAAATCATTGAACCAATCAAGGAAACCCAAGGACAAATTGGAATAAATTCTTGAAAGTGAACTTGAAAACTGTTGGAAAATTGAACGTGAAAAATGACTGCGACTTTGGAAATATATTTAGGGTGACATAAATTTCTTTTAGGAATAGGATAATTTTTCATAAGGCCCTTAGGATGTTGTTCACTTGTCGTAAAAATTTCAAAGTGATTGGATTAAAGAATAAAAAAGATAAAAATAAATTAGAGGAAGTTGTTCTGTGAGAAAGAAAAATTGGAAGAGCAAGGAGAAAAAATCAAAATTAACTTTTGTGATTGGTTTGACCATGTGTAAATTTAATTTTGGACATCTAGAAATATTTTTTGACAAGCTAAAATATATAGGAAGGAAACAAAAGATATTTTGATATTTTGAAAGATGAGAAAAACATTTTTATGTGAAAACTAGTGCAACTGAGAGACATTTTGAAAACTGTATCAATTGGAAAATATTTTTGACCTAAAACATTGAAATTGTGTTTTCAATTCCAATTATAAATATGTAGAAAAAATTCCACTAAATTTGGGTTTAAAATGAAGGAGATATAGATTTTTAAAGGGCGTACTCAACTTTTTAGAGGGCAAAAAACCAAAGTTTTAAACTTTAATGATTTGGAGTGAATTGAGGGATGGATCTTATTTTCTAAGATGAATAAGTTAATTATAATAATATGGAAAAAAGTTTCACTCAATTTGGAGTTAAATTGAAAGAGAAATGAATTTTTGAAGTTTACATATATATCGTCATTTTAAGCAAAATGTCAAAATTTGACCGTGTTGGGTCAACAATGTTTTGGGACAAGAAAATAAATTATTTAGTGGAAAATTTAATTATGAGAACATGAAAATAATTTTCCCCATATAGGATTTAAATAGAGGGAGAAACAAATTTTCCAAGAATAAACAAATTTACAAAAAATTAGGCACAACGTCGTTTTTAAAAAATTTTACGAAATAATTTTATCATCACCTGAAATTTTGACGTAACACGTAAACTCAATGCAATTTTTTAATAAAAATCACTCAATGACTTAGATTCTATAGAATTGAAGGAAATGTAGGGAGAGGATCTTACAAACTAAACTCTTGATGAATTCCAAAATCCCAAGCCTAATTGGATGAAAATTAGGATGAGTAGGAATAAATTAAGAAAGATGACTTTCCAAAGTCGTCAGAAGAATGAATTGACTGATGTTGCAGAGGGACTATTGCAGCCAATGGGACCACCCAGATGAATTGATAGAGTGTCTTGATAGACGAGACTCTGTTTGATCAACTTTGGCAACAGAGGTGATGTGGTACTAAAATTGTGAAAAGTGTGAATGTGTTGAACTCGATGAATGCATAAACTAATAAGCCTACAAAGACTGATAGGCAACGAGTCTCAAGAAAGTCAATGATTTTTTAGGCTGAAGTGCCTATAGTAGTAGGACCTAATGAGTTATGGGCAGAGGGTCTGATACTGAGATGAGGACACAATGACTATGTTTTTTGTGATAGCTAATAAAGGCGAGTTTTTCCCTTGTGATGAGTCAATCGTGTGAGTACTAGTAATTTGATTGAGACTCGATCACAATGGTGATGAAGGTGGTTGACGATGGATACAATAAAATCGTATGTGAGGAATTTAAGATTGGAGATTGCATGGGTTGGCTATAGAATGGTACTTGAGGAATGTCGATAGGCTTAAAGAGTCCTAGGGGGTAGTGTTGAGATGCCAAGTTGTGGAAACTCTTAGGCCGGAGAGACTTATGTGATCAACTTGGCGTCCTTGATGAATAAGGAGCATTATCATGGTTGGTGGAGAGTTTCCTGATTCGAGTACCAGATAAGATATGTACTCCCAATCATCACCCAAAAGAAAATAATGATGAATATACGTTATGTAAGACCTTTGTGACTTGGAAGGTCAAGAGGCATTATGGACCCAAAAATACATATAATAGTGAAGTAAATAGGGACACGACGATGAGAATGATAGTGAGTGAGTGCATCTTGTACTTGTGATCATGCACTCAGTTTGGACGGAGGACTCACTCCTTACATCCCAATTTTTTTCAACTATTGATGCCAAGTTTTTGCTGGTTGATCTTTTGCTTGTAGTACAGCCCATTGTAACATCCTATTTTTCTAATTAATAAAAATATTGTTATTTCTTAAGAAAATAAAGTGGTTAGCTTAAACATAGAAAATTATTTATTATTTAGCAAAGTAAATAAATTAAAATTTAATATATATACCTAACAAAGAATTTAACAAGTAAACAAAATAAATAAAATATTTGAAAAGACATAAAATTAGGAATTTAAAAATCAAGAAAATAAAACATGTTTAGGAGAATA
>JAMLFT010012557.1:0-10349 GCA_026544285.1 Pachyrhizus erosus
TATAAGTGTTTTAAATTGCTAAAAAATATAAAAATAAATTATTACCTAAGAGAAAAATTTTGTGTATAATTGTATAAAACAATTTTACAATATCATCACCATTTTTTTTCTTAAAAAAACTAATGATTATACTGAATAATTAACATTAATTATTAAATTTCTATGAAATAAATAGTAATGATAAAAATAATTTAAAAATTATTTTTAGAATAACTTAATCTTTTTACATATAATAATAATAATAATATAAACACAATAAAAAAAATACACATAATGAAAACTTATAATTATAATATTAAAATAATTTTATAAAATTAAAAACATTAAAAAAAAATAAGATACATTTATTCACGTACATTACATAGATACTAATTTAATTTTATATAAAATATGAATTTTATTGAGATATCCATAAAATTATATTTATTATTATATTAATTATTTGTGTCAAATTTTGAAAAAAATATTCTTATTTTTATGTATATTAAAGATATATACTATGTCAATTTTAGAATACATTATAAGGGATCAAATAATATTACATAAAATTACATAAATGAAGAAAAAGACAATAAAAAATTGTAGTTAAGAATGTGTATTTGTATTATAATTAATGAATTTATAGACTTGTTTAACTTTATAAATATAACCTTCCTTAAATGGGCTTTCAATGAAATATTATAAATTTTTATTTCAAAATAAAATTACTGCAAAATTCATCATGAAATTTTAATCAACAAAACAATAGTTTTATTTTTATTTATAATCTAACAAGAGGTTACGGTCAAAAAGTAATTTTGATTAAGAACAATCAATCATAAACTTATTTTACATAATTTCATTTCACTTGCCTATCAGGAATTGGGCTGAACTAAATCCAAACATGTTATTGGACTCTAGGTTGGCTTCAGCTTTTTGGGTTAAGGAGGTGCCTTGGAAGACACAAAAATTGTAAGACCAGATATAAAAAAAAAAACCACGTTACTATGATATGATACTGTTTCCTTATGAACATATAAATGTAACCAACAAACACCATAAAGTTAATCACACGAGACAACAGAAAGTGCAACCCTGAGGTCATTAGACGTTCCACATACATACATGCGGCAAGTCTCAACTTTTTGTTGAGAAACACTATCAATAGGAGTTGCATAGTGATTAACATTCACTCCACCATGCAGAGAAAAAATAATCTCCCTGAGGATTGGTTCGTGACCATTGAGAAGGTTGCCCAAACTCAAAACCTTTCTCCAAGATTGATTTGCAGTGGGTTGAACAAGCATATTTGACACTACTTCTCTCTCTTGATTCCACACTTCTTGTTTCTTGTCAAACTCCTAAGCATAAAAAAGGATAGAGGAATGAATGTCAGTCCATGACTCCATGCTAAAGAATATTTTCTGCATCCAAATCAATAAGATATTTCAAGGCATAGAGACATTTCACCTTTTTAAAAGCGTCTTCTGTCAAGCCTATTCCCATTCTTGGAATGTAAAACTGGTAGAAATCAATGAAAATTTCACTGGCAAGGCGTGGTGCTCGTAAAAACTTGCTATGAAGAGAAGCTGCAACAGTCAGTAATCTCTCAACATGTTGAAAAACAACACACAGTCGTTTTAAGTCTTCAATAGTCTCACTATCAGCAGATAAATTATTTACTGCAACAAAATGGAACTGAGTAAGATATAATTCTTTTCCACAGCAGAGTTAGACTAAAGAAGATATACCTTGCAAGGGCCTCAGAGCAGGTGCCATGGTAAGGTAAAGTTGCTGCATCATAATCTCCATCTGTTTCAGCTCTCCATAACTGGTTTGAATTAAGGTTTCGGCTGCGGCTCCGAAGGCAGTACACACCATTTGCTCAAGCAACTGATGTGGTTGTAACGTTTCCAGATAATGAAGAACCTAGAAATTTAAGGATAATATAAGAAGGCAAGCGTTATCAATTGTAGATTGCGGAAAATGGTGGAAAGCCAATAATCCACTATTATCATATAGTGGATAAGCGCATGACAGCTGAGACATGGTAAATATCAATTATATATGTATAAAAAATTAAGGTATACATAAATAAAAATAAAATACATAAAAATTGACATAATATTAACTCAAAAGTTAAATTGGCCGGAGACTCGCCAGAGATGACAAGAGGATGCATATGCACATGCCGCAACCTCAACACTGATAGCAGCTGCAATAACGGATGGAGCCGCAATAGCGGGGATCCAAGAAATTCTGCTGTGCAATAACGCTACAGCGGCTATTTAACAAACTTCTAAACATAATTTTTTATCTCTAGATGTGACACTCATTTTTAATCTAATCTTGACAAAATAAACTAATTAATTTGGTTCTTGTATGTCCGGTCATTTTAAATATAATTACCTTTTCTCCTTCTCTATTTGGATCGAGAAGAGGCTTCTGTGCAGACGCAGGAAGAGCAGGTGTGTTATTCCAAATATTTCTCCACAAGTTCCCATTCTCAGACATTCTCTTTGATAGCCTCCCTCTTGGAGGCCAATTATCTTTTGACATCTCAGTCTTAAGGTCATCCTCTACCCAATCCCCAGGTGAATGCCAGCGAATAAAATCTTCAAAAACAGCATCTGGATTTGCTGCTTTAAATGCTGACATGCCTAATATCATCAAAGCAAATCACTGGTTTGTCATATGACATATTATTATCATATATTGTATTATAGAATCTTGCATGCATTTTAACTAGGATAAAATATGTTTAGTCTCAAAACTCTTCATGATGTTCGTTTTTAATTCTTCAACTAATATTTAACTCGTTTTAGTCCTTTAACTATTTTTTTATTTAGTTTTTAGCTCCTATAGTCAAATGTTTCCATTAAATGATGATGTGACAATTATTTTTAGGACAAAATATATTAATTTTTAATAGTTTTTATTTTCAGTCTCTAAACTAATATTTGACCGGTCTTGGTCTCTCAACTAATTTTTTGGTTTACTTTTTTATTTCTACTATCAAGTGTGTGTTAAATGATGACTTGACAGTTACTTTTTAATTATTTTAAAATATTGTGGTGGTTTTTTTTTTATAATTAAAAATCACTAAAAATTGCTTGGATATTAAGTGTTAAAGAATTTGTAGCGACTAAAAATAATTTCTTGTAATTTAAAAGTATTTTTAATTTTTTAAAATAATTATCACATCATCATTTAACAGAGACATTTGACAAGTTGAAAAACTAAAAACGAAAACTATGAAATATTGAGGGACAAATTATATTTTGTCCTTTTAACTATATAGTAAATGTTTTCTAAAATACATATTCATAAAATCCAGTCAATTTATAACAAAAAAGGATTGAGAAAGAGGAAACAGTGTTAAATATTTAATGAGGATCAGGATACACTGACACTATCACTAAGATCACAAGGAAAAAGGTTTTATAGAAATCTTTCCATACAATAAATTTGTTGTAACTTGTGAACAAATTCGCAGTTCATCAGTTTATCTTATAAAAATAAACATATGCAACATTAGAAAATAGGATCAATAACTAATTATTTCATTCAGCACTTACAAATGCCTAATTTTTCTTAAATTGATATGTACGGCCAACATATAATACATGTCATTCAATAACTAAGTATATGGAAATCTCGTTCCTTGAAGTTATTTAATGGTAAAGGTAGGTCAAATCTTTACAGAAATGCCAAAGCATCATGACCAATTATTCTAGTTTGTCGAGCATTTAGATTTTTTCGACATATCGTAGCTCTACATCCAGATTTGACAATTTTCTCCGGAAAAAGAAATTCGTGACATGATTAAGAACTAAATAAATTATGGTGTGGGGATAGCCTGCCCTTGTGATTTAACTCCTAATGCAAGCGGCTTACATGACAATAAGACCCATCAAAAGTCATTTGACTCTATCCACTAATGGATATTAATTTAGACACCCTTATTACAGTTACCTGAAGCTAATGTATTCCTTTCCACCAGGCCAGAGAAATTCTGCAAAAGCATAAAAGGGAATGGTTAGTAGCAATGTGATGTATGAAATGGCTTATCATATATGGCATATACCTTCTGAATCCTAAAGTGTGTTCTCTTCACTCCTAAAATTGCAAGCAAAATATGCATGGGTTAATTAAATTCAAACTTGAAAGATGCTTCAAAAAGGTCAACGAGATGAGAGTTTAGTCACTTCTCGCAACATTATTTCTATAGCTCCTACTTCAATGTCATGCATATTTGTTTTCTTAATTTCCTTATGTCATCAAACTCAAGTACTGCCTCTAATATTGACACTTTTATTTAAAAGTAACATGTACGAAACAAAATGAACCTGATAAAGAAATAATAGTTTTTTTTTAAGAAAAATAGTAATGAAATTCACATTTTTGGCAATTATTGTCGTGATTAATGTTTTATCTACAGTGAGGCCATGAGGGTGAGCCTGATAGGGATTTGGGTATTATTGGGTGCCCAAGTACTTGGTTCTCCCCCGCTAACAGCTAGCTTTTTTGGGGTAGGTTCCCCAAGTTCTTAAGTGCTTATCAATTGGTATAGAGCTGGTCGTCAATATTTCAAAAATAACTGCCTATGGAAAGTTCTGACTAATGGAAAGCTCTAACCAACCATGAAGTTAAGTGAAGTGTCGCTGAGTATAAGGTTGCTGCCTTGTGGTCTAGAGAAGTTCAAATCTTAGAAACAATCTCTCTGGGAGGGTAAAGCTAGATAAATCTACCCTCCCCAAAAACAGACAGGTTCAATTTGACAACTTAGCAACTACATTCCTGAACCTATTCACTATAACACCAGCCTCATTTCACTTTTGGATGTGTCTTGCTTTCAGTCATTGTCTCCCCTTTAAAATATGATCGGTCTATGATCAAAGCTTTTACATTCAATTATTATTGTAGGCATTGCACAAAAATTTAAGCTTACAAATGAATCGCTATCAACAGCCTGAAGGCGGTCCTCATACATGTCTTCTGTCAAAAGGGGTGTTTCCTGTGGGATAGCAAACAAGATCCAAAACATCATATTATTCAAAATTAGTGAAGTAGCACCACATAATGAATTAATGACAGTGTCAATTGATGAATGGATGTTAGAGAAACCTGGGTGTACGGGGCATGCATGCTTTCATATGACTTCAGAAGCATCATAGAATCAACAATACCAGCTGAAACTCTCCTGGTGCAGTCTGAAGGTTTTTTATCATTATAAAGGTCAGCATCTTCAGGCTTTGCACTAAATGCAGAATCTGTTCTAACAGAATGATGTATATCACCAGCAGTTGGAAAGCTGCAGCATGAATCAAAAAGTAATACACCATGTGTGCTAGAAAATACTTAAATTATTTGCAAGGATACACAAGCAAATATTGTAACTCAAGGTGCAAATCTATTATTAGTCTGAAAACATCTGACATGCAAAAGCTACATGGAAAAGGCAACGGATAGAAAACTACTATATCTATATGCATTCTCCTATGACAACATTAGAAATGAAATAGGTAAACTCTCCATCAGCACTGTAAAGCTCTCCAATCTCTTTATATACTAGCTCGTCAGGTAACATGTACTAAATGTACCATCATTACATATTAGACTCCTGAACTGATCTTTGACAAACAAAAAAGATTCAAATCAACAGAAACTAAAATATGCATAGAAGAATCTTAAGACACAAAAATCTTAACAACAAAAGTAATTATATTTTAGTAGCAATCAAGCCAGATTTGCGTGCAAATAACCAAGCAGGCTCTAACTTGCTAAGTTCACCTGTCAACTTTCCTAGAAAAATCCTTGCTGCGTATCTGCATATTGAATGAGTCATCCCCAACTACACTTTCCTCCTGCAACTACAATAACTAACTATTTATGTTCACAATGAAAAATAATTTTAAAAGAAATAGTAACTACAACAACACAATATTCAATCTAACTACAAACAAGAGAAAAGCAGAGTTTGTGACCTCAGTCATAGACTCTATTTGATCTTCACTTCCAATACAATCTTGATAATCTTCATTCATTTCGCACTTCTTCTCAATGCATACTGCAAGCTGAATAGAAAAGTGAAAAACAAAATCATCATCTTATACATATCATCGTGTCTTTTATATAATACAAATACCAAAACATCCAAGATCAATACAACATTTCGATCCAGAAGTAAAAGAACTTCAATTTGGTAACATTCCCAGGATAGAAGTATGAAGCAGGGAAGTTAAGGATCAAAGCTACTTTAAGCTTTAAATCAGAACTGTCAATGACTATAGTTTTCTGTACTTAATACACCATAATAAAAGAACAACTAATAAGTCAATAAAAAAAAGGAGTTCATATTCAAAGAGCAAGTAAATGTATAATTTATCATGATAAAAAAATGCACTGCAATTAAAGAGAACAAGTCAATACAAATTGAAGGAAACAGTAGGTTAAGAATCTTCTAGAAAACTAACAATTAAATTTAACATAAAGTTTTATATTAAAATATATATAAAGTAAACAAGAATATGTAGAATATACTTCATCAAAGATCCTTTAATGATTATTAAACAAAAATTACCATCTGAAGTTTCTGGTTAATCAAACAACTGGAAAGGTCAATTGAACCATTTGCTGGTAAACGAGGGATTAATTGTGACTCTTCCCAACACCACCTGACCTCTCGAACAAAGTCTATCCATAGGACAGCAATAGCTGACATACAGACCAAAATGAAGTCATGCAATTGAAAATATACACCACATGCAAGATAACTCAAAAACTCAATTACACCTAGGAAATGAGAATTGCTAATCTTCTAGGTTATGCACATATAAACCCCTAACTTTGGTCATACCTTGTATGTTGCAGCCACCAAACCAAAGAGAATGTAAACAAAATTGTGCAAAAAGAGATTCAAGAGGTGCGCCTTTTATAGCTTGAGAAGTCCTATGTCTACCATAAGCAGAATCTGTGAGCTGTACTCCTGTAGACATTATGTAAGCATTTATAACAAAATAATATAAAGTAATGTACTTCGAATTTTAACATCCAAATAACCGTGAATGCCAAGTTAGGCATCCCAGGGATACTTGAAATATGCAGTGATCAGGTATGAATCATAATGCAGAAAACATGTTCCATATGTGGTAAATCAAAAAGAAGATGAAAGAAGTAAGGAAAGGCCTAAAAAAGTGTCCAACAGATAGAAATATTCTTTAATTTCTTATGATTTGCAAGTGAGACAAGCAAGGATTCTTTTCAAGAACTGGAAATATAGCACTTGCAATTTTCTTAATTGCTTAGTAATGTATTTATAAAATCCTTTAGCATATGTCTATGTGGCAATGAGTTGGATAGAACAAACCAAACAGAAACCTACGTCTTATGCAACAATAAAGTTAGTAAAGTAGCTCTTAGAAATGTGAGTTATGGATCTAACTCAACTGTAAAAGTTAGTTCATAAGGTGAGGATTACCCCCCACTTATATACATTATTTTGACCATACCACTAGTTGATGTGGGATCTTTGACACATCCCCTCATGTCGAGAACAAGACATCTCAAGGTTGAAGACTAGACATTTTGAGGCAAAAAGTTTATAAGACTAAATATTTATGGATGATCCGACAGTGGCCGATAGGCCCAATAATAGATCACTAAAATAGACTTTGATACTATCTTAGAAATGTAAGTTATGGGTCTAACTCAACCTCAAAAGCTAGTTCATAAGGTAAGAATTACCCTCCACTTATATACACTATTTTGACTATATCACTAGTCGATGCAAAATCTTCAACAAAAGCTTTCAAACAAGAAAAGCCAATTATAAGTTCCGTACACTACATTTACCTATTCATACATGAATTTTTTGTAAACCTTCTCTATTATATTTAATGCATCTCCTTTTTATTTCCAAGAAATCACTCTTACCTTCTTGATGATGTTTCTTAACATCAGACAAGTCAACTGCATTAAACTCTAGAAAACAAGATTATAGTAAATATTCAGTCTTTTAAAGTTCAAGACAAATCAGAATAACAGCTCGTAATCAAAGGAGAATTTCACATGCCTAATGAAAGCTACTTTTTGTCCACTCTCCAAGTATAATTTGTGCTTGAATCTGATATAAAACATCAAAATGGAGGCCAGTTATACTGAGCTCCCAGGGCATTGGTATCTTGCCCTGTTCACATATTTATTGACCATCAAATAGATAGAGATGCAGCATTTATAAACTGTCAACAATGCAAGGTATCAGTGACAATGGTGTGCTGAAACATTCACAAAAAATGGAAAACAAAACATAGAGGAAGCGGGCAGAACTAAGTGCCTTCTTGAAATAGTTCTTTCAGCACTTGATGTCTATCAGTTGGTGGAGGTATAACCATTGAGGATTTCAAATTCTCAGAACCAGAGTTTTCATCTGCTACAAGCCAAAAGAAGGAAAATGTTGAACCATTATACCAAATTTTATTGGCATTATCAACTACTAAATACAAAACCTGCAAGAATAGTCACATATACCATTAAATACACCAAAACAGATTCGAACCTGAAACAAAATTTTCCATAATTTGGGCTTCAAATGACATTTTCAATGCATCAACTAGAAGATGCAACCGGGATGCAAATCCAATTTGATTACATTTGGAACCTTCAAACCTATATGAATGAACAAAATATAATAATCAATATAAAATTAACTTGCAAAACCTATTTAGATCCCATTTGGTTCAGTTTTTTTCAAGAAGAAACATTCTCATTTTGAGAAAAAAAAAAACACTTCTAAAATATTTTACCATGTTTGATTAAACTCTAAAAATGTCAGAATCAGAGGAAAAAAAAGTTAGATTTCAGATTATTTTGAGAAGTTGTTTTGAGTAGCCTCTTAAAAAAGTTGTAATTAACTAATTATAACTATTTATATAAAAAAAGTGTTATTACACTTGCAACCCAACAAAATATAGCTTATACTTCACAAAAGTCTCTAAAAATAAATCACTTTTTATACATTGTTAAATCACCTTTTTTAAAACTTAAATAAACAAGCTGTTAAGAGGCATAAGAAACTGATCAAATTAGTAATTACATGAAAAATCGATAATAAATTGTATCTATGTATTGCCAATTGCCACTACCAGAATTTTGTTTTTGCTAAATTATGCAATTCTGCAAGGAACCATATGAATTGCTCTAAAAATGGGAAAATAAAATCCATGGATAGTGACTATTGACTTGTATAACAAAAAACATATATAGAACTAGAACCTACCTATCCATTATAGTTTTTATAAGTTTGTAAAGATTGTTTGATATGGAGGAAAATGAAAATTTTGAGCAGTTGTATTTGTAAATAAGTTTATGAAGGGGAAGCAAAAACAGGAGAGCGTATACTTGCAAATTGTAATCTCCCAGATTCTGTTAGAACTGGATCATATTTAAGTGAAGTAGAATGGGAAGAATGACAACTCTTTTGGTTGTGCTCTGCTCTCAAGATCATATTCAGGGGGATTTCATTACAGGTCTGAGACATAAGAAGATAAGACATGTATATAGAAAGAGAAAAATCTCCTTCCAGGAAATTTGAAAGTTCTGGCTCTTCCTTTAATTTATTCTCAACAACCGAGCCAACTCCTCACTTTCTCCTATTTTGCTAAAACCTCATAACTGACTGACAGAAACCTAGTTGTCATTCAACTGTCAACAGTATTAACTAAATCCTCTAATTCCTCGGCTCTCTTTTACTCTTTCTAGTATACAGTATACACCCTCTTACTTCGGGTCTGCTATCATATTATTGTTTAATATATACTTATAGTTAGCAAGCAGCATCCATAGAAATACTTGTCATGAGAATTTTGGTTATCCATATTCCAATAAAAAAAATCGTACAGCTTTGGAGCACAAATTGGACAGATCAACCACTTCTCAGCTTCATAAGGTGAAGCATTTTCCAGTTCAGCCATGTCCATAGAACTTTCAACCATCTTCTCTGACCATATTGTAATCAGTTCAAAACCTGCATGCTGCCGATTCATACATTAAATGGAAGTGGCATTCACATTTCACAATAAAGAATGGCATGGAAAAAATGAAGCTTGGAGAGCCTTTACTAAATAAAGAAAACAAAATCAAGTTTCAACATACAAATTTCAAAAAGACAAATGTAAGCAAAAGCAATTAGGGCAAAGGTCCTCCTAGGGAGATAGACATGCATAAAGAACAAAGTAGTATAAATAAGGGTACAGTGGAACTGGCAAGAAGAATCACAGGAAACCTATGTCAGTGTTAAGCCCGAGAAGCAGGCAAGCGTAGTGGACAAAAGTCAACTTGTGATGACGATAGGCATCTCACAGAAGCCTCCA
>JAMLFT010012558.1:0-10349 GCA_026544285.1 Pachyrhizus erosus
ATTTGAGTGATAAAAAACATGTCAAAATCTTATTATTGTATAATTAAAATTTATAATAACTGCTCAAAAAATTATAATAAAAAATTCTTTTTAATATAAATTATATTTTAAATTTGTAATAAATAATTTAAATTATAATATAATATTAATTTTATCTATCAACAATTTTTTAAATTAAAGGCTGAAATTTAATTTAAAAATAAAGATTAAAAAGTATTAAAAAAATTAGTTTGAGATCATTAAACTTTTAGTTAATTACAAAGATAATGAAAGAAAGAAAAAACATATAAAAAATCTAATTAAGAGAATAAGAAAGTTCGATCTCCAAATTATGTTTTCTACAATATAAAAATAATTTAGTATTCATTTAGTTCAATAAAAAAATACATTTTGCTTCATTCACCGTGAAATGAAAAATTCCATAAAATTGTTATTTTTATAGTCTTTATTATTTAAAAAAATTATTTTTAAATATTTAAGTTTAAGACAAATTATTTAGATGGATAAAAATAGAAAATCTATAAATTACCTCCAAAATATAATTTGTAATAAAGTATTATTGTTAATTTTAATGAAAAATGTGTATATTGTATTAAAAATATTGTTTATGATAAAATATTTATAATAAATTATAATTAAAAGGTATGATTCAATTGACAACACATACACTAAATAATTAAATCAAATTCTAAATGTGAGCAAACTCCAAACTAATGATTAATTTAAAGGACTGAAATTTATAGGAATATGTCAAAATTGTATTGATAAGTCAAACACTTTAATTATGATGGGTACAAAAATTAATAAGAATTTATTTCTTAAATTATTTTTATATTTTAAATTATGTACGTTTTACATAACTTTATGTAATTAATGCATTAGTTTTATAAGTAAATGTGAAATTTTATAACAATGGAGGACAAAGTAATTTTAGCTAAATCATATGAATATAAAATGTAATATATCTATCACCAACAAAAAAAAATTCATGAATGAGACAACTTTTAGGATGGATCATCTTAATATATGGTCTATGATGGATCACTTTTCTTTACCGTTAGATTTATCAAATCCTTAAATTCACACCATACATTTTACACATCAAATTATTTTCCCTATCTCCCTCCCCAATACATTTGTTGATATGTCTCTATCATCTTGTCTCCTTTAGTGTTGATGGCCATCACAATCACCTTCATAACAACATTGTCCAAGTTAGTGACCATCACAATCATTATGTCACTACCATCATCATATGAATCTAGTCACACACCACCTTCTTGGAAATGAACAAATTGTAATTATTGTGGCTTGCTCCTTGTTAGAGGGTTAGTCTATCGAGTTCCTCCTTGATTAAGGTGACAACGACTAAATCATGGCTTTTGATCACCTTTGTCATTAGATGTCATCGTTTCGAAGACTTTCACAACAACAAGAAGGGATAAAAAGGATAACACTATAACAACAAGAAGGGACATAACTCGGAGGAGGAGGAGGTTTCTAAAGTGGAGGCTCTAAGTGTTAACTATGGAAGAATAGTTAACTTGATGAGAAATTGTTACCAAAGACAAGATGATAGTGACACTATGAAATGGAGATGCGGTGATGAAAGTGGTGGAGGAAGAAGAAAGTGTTTTAATATTGGGAGGTGATTCTTGTTGGGATGTGTACAACAATGACAAACACAATTATTACGATGAAATGAGATAAGAAAAAAAAAACTAAAATGTTACCATCGAAAATATGGGAAAAGAGAAGAAATATAGTGTGGGCGATGCATCATATTAAAATGGGAATGAGATTAATCTAATGGTTAACAATTGCAGTACATGGTGAATTGTCTTTAGAGTATCCTAATTCATTTTATATTCTAATGTAGAACATATTTTACAACATATATAATTGATTTGAAAAACTTACAATTTTTTTAATTGTTTTAAATGTAAAATTAGTAAAATATTTCTCTATTCAAATTTGAAAATAATTTTATTTAAGTTTTAGACGTTTTATTAGTCTTTGAAAATATGAAAACTTTTGGTTTTAATTCTTATAAAATTTTTAGTTAACGACAAACTATCAAGAAACAAATTCTAAGTCATTATTGAAACATAACTCAACCATGTGTATTGAATTTAAGAAGGTTTCTTGAAACAAAGAAAAAATTGAAAAGAAACAAAAGTCCAACTTAAAACTTGTCAGCGTGACAATCATAAATAAATACAATTTTGTTAATGTTGATAATTTCAGTGTTGAAATCCCTAACTTTGTCTTAAAGATTATTGACTCTGCCATTTAAATCTAATGTGCTAAATAAATACATAAGACTTAAATGAGAAAGAAGGCAATGGAGGTGGAGACATACAATGAAGAGAGAAAATAATAATTAGGATAAATCTAAAAAGATCATGAAGAAAAGGGAAAATAAAATGAGAAAAAAGATAATAAGATTTAAAATGAGAAAAAAGATAATAAAATTGATCCATTGAATTAAATAAAAGAGATCTAACAATGAAAATCTATTTCCTATTAAAAAGTTATGGTCTCCCACTTTATTCTTAACCCACTTAAATATTTTGTTTATTTTTTTTGTTACATTAAACAATCAAAAGTTGAAGGAATAAATTTTATCAATTTTTCTTCTTTTTGTTTTGTTCCTTTTTCACTTATACCAAATACAAAAATTTATTTGTTTCAGTGAAAATTGAGAAAAAAAAAAGTGCAAACGAAGAAAAATAAAACTTATAAAAAAGAGATTTAAAATCTCTCTAGTTTGACTGTGCAAAAATAAAGGAGGAACAAAAGAAAAATTATAAATTTTATACCTTTTATATCTTGTTCAATAAACAAAATTTTCAATCCTACAAACATTTTTATTTAAAATAATTATTTTTTAAAATTAATATAACAAAAAATCAATTTTCTTAAAAAAAATTTATTGTCATTGTTTTAAAAAAAATCCATTAACAATTGTTTTTTATATTTTTATTTTCTCTAATTTTTCATTATTTTTAAAATCAAATATTTAAGAAATTTACTTTACTTTATACCTATTTTTCTTGACAATTTTCTTACACCCGTTTCTTTCCGGATATGCCAAAGACAGCGAAAGTATTAAGTAGAGATTGCCCATCAGCATCCACCAATCTTTTTCATTTGAAAATTTAAAACAAACACATCTTTTGACATTTTCCAAAAGGCTATGATGATGACAATCACAGTCCACCATAATTCTTACGGGTCGTGTATAATTGTTCCTCCATTTACAAACAGATTTATGAACAGATAAATGACATTTAAATATTTATTTTTTCTAAACATTTTATTTTGCTATTACATTATATTATTTATAATATTTTTTTATTTTCTTTAATTAAGTGTCACTTAAAATTTTAAGTGCATAAATATTATTTTTCTTCTTATCATTGTTATCTCAAAGTGACAAACTTTGCTGCTACTTTCAAAGGACCCCACTTACCTTGTAAGTGTGGCATGCCCATGACATGACCGACTTTGTCTGCACCAGGCGTTGACCTTAATGCCTCTCACTCGGTTTCCTACCTTCAAAACTGCAACTCTTGACAAACCAAAACACACGATTTTTATTTTTTTTCTTCTTTTAAACTGAACGACTTTATGGATTCATTTGTTTTTTTTATTATTATTATTGTGTCATATATATTTTTAAATTATAGGTTTTATATCAAATATAACAAATCAAAATAATAAAAATTATAAACTTGTGATATGATCAAATTTTGTTCACACAGTTTATAATTTTTATTATGTGTTATAAATTAATTACTCAATTTATAATTTTAAAATCCAATATTACGGGTTTTGGAAAAGGTATCAAAATAAATCTTAATAAATTTTTAATTGTTTTCTATCCATAAGTACCTGCTACTCAGGACAGTGGTAAATAAATTATCCTTCTACGTAACAACAATGATTTAAACCGAATTATGTTTTTTGGTAAATAAAAGTCCTAAATATTTCACTTAGGATAAAGCCTAGACCTTAATTGTTACGTAAAGAAAAAATGAAAAAAAAATATTACCTTTTAAATTTTTAGTAATAGTCAAAAAAATTAAAATTAAAATTTCATACAAAAATGAAAAAATAATCATTTTCTACATAATTTAACCTTTGAATAAATAATACATATACTTTTACTATTTCCTTCCCTAAAAATAGGCTATTTTTGAGAAATTTGTCTGTTCCTTTTTAAATTGTTTCTTGATTTATTATTCTGCTTTACAAAAAATCCTTGATTAATTACTTTAAAATGTTTAGTTAATAAAAATAAACGTTGTAAATTAATAGGATAATATCCTTTTGCTTTTTATGAGAATTGGGGAAGTGTATTGTGATAAAAAAAAAACAAAAAGCCAGCATTTTTTTTAGGGAGCCAGCATGTTATCAATACATTAGTTAACTAAAAACTAATTAGGTACAAAAATAAGATTGACGAGTAATATAAATTATTAGTAAACTTTATGTCATTAATTAATTAAATTAAGAAAATTTTTAATTCATATAAATTAGTTAAAAACATCTTGTATGACATATATTGCGCTTGAATAACTTTTTCATATTTTAAACCATTCATATGTATTATCTCACATGAAATTATTCTTATTAATGTTCTCACATTTGAAATTAAAATATATAATTATATTATATTTTTAAAAAAATTACCCAATACAATAATTTTAGTGTGCTTCGAGTATGTCTCCTGTAGTTCAAACCAGCTACTGTAATTTAACAGCAAAGAAAAATTATTTTTCTTAAATAAAATCCGCTTACTGTACATGAAAAAAAAAATTATCCCTTTAAATGAGTTATTTGACTCCACTCAAGATTTAAAAGAAAAGTTAATAAATACTCAAACTTTAAGATTAAACTCTGCATAGGCAAGTGTATAACAGAAACAGGTAATTTGCACTGTCACCATCGTTATATAGTATACTAAATAGTATATAATAGTAAGATATATCTTCCTTCTTCACTTTCCTTCATTTCTTGCCAACCCTGTCCTCTAAGTCTCCACCTACTATTTTATTCTCCTTTTTTTTTTTTTTTTATCTATTAACAAACAAAAAAAAAACTTCCATGCCTTCTTCTTATTTTTCTGCATCTTTGGTGCTTGTATTCTTTTCTTTGTTGGCACCTTATGCACTTTCGGACCCAAGAGCACAGAGGGCTGCTCTGTTATGCACGAATCGCACCGTTTCGTCCCTTTCTCGGCGCCAAGTGTTCGTATCAAACTTCCTGGCGGCGATGGACGCATTGACCCCTCTGATCACGAAGCAGGGCCACGGCGCCGTTTTCAACGGCTCCCAAAACGCCACCGTTTTCGCCTTCGGCGAGTGCATGAGGGACCTCTCGCAGCCGGACTGCAACATATGCTTGGCACAGTGCAAGACGCAGCTCCTCGTCTGCCTCCCCTTCCAGAAAGGAACACGTGGCGGCCGCTTGTTCTTCGATGGGTGCTACCTAAGGTACGATGATTACAACTTCTTCACCGAAACTCGAAGCGACCAAGACACCACTGTGTGTGGCACTCCTAGTGGAAATAATAATAACAATAATACTAATAGTGCTAATAGTAGCAGTATTTATAAGGCCAACGCTTTGGAGTTGGTGAGGAACTTGAGCGAGGTGGCGCCTAAAAACGATGGGTTTTTCGTGGGGTCGGTGGAAAGGAAGAACGTGAGTGTTTATGGGTTGGCGCAGTGCTGGGAGTTTGTGAATGGCAGTGCTTGTCGGAAATGTTTGGAGGATGCTGTTAGGAGGATTGCTTCGTGTGCCACACAAGAAGCGAGGGCGTTGAATGCTGGTTGTTACTTGAGGTACTCTGCGCAGAAGTTTTATAACAATTCAAGCGATGTTGTAACAGCTCGAAATCATGGTGAGTTATACTCTCTGTTTTGTCTGAGGTTTTAAATTGCAGTCACTGTTTCATCATAATCCTTGGCATTGCGGGTAATAGGTGTGCTAGCAACATTCTTTGACACATTTTTCTAACTTTAAGCTTGTTAAAAAAATGAGTTAACACGGTTTAATTTTGTTAATCTCATCTAAAATATAAATTTTATTTTCAAATTATCCTTCATTTAAAGTATAAAAATGAATTATTAAAAATAGAGTAAAACCAATAGATGTTTTAGAATTGATCTCATTAAATATAATAAAATTAGTTAAAATTTGTTTATATTTGATTCTAAAATATATGAATTTTTTTGTTGTTTGTATTTGAGAGTGAAAGGAGTATTGAAAACTATAATATAAAATCATGAAAGAGATTCATTAAACAGATACAAGGTCTACAAAGAGGTCTCTTGCCAAAGTTACAAACAAATGCGTCGGCAATTACTGCAATTGCAGTTGTGAGGCGGTAGGATAAGTCAATATTCTTGACGTTGTGTAATTGCAGTTGCGGACTGTTGTTTCAAAACTATGGTTTTGTTTAATTCTCTTTATGATCTTGGATTTTAGTTAGCCTATGGATTTGATGTGGATTAAAATGCATATTTGGTTCCATATGTAGACAATACAACCAAGGTTTTAAATTGCGACTTTGCGAGGCAGTCGTGGTTTCATCGCAATTTTTGATGGGTGGCATTTGTGGCCATGAAGACTCCAAAAACCCCCCTAGCCAACCATTTTTTAAAACCTATATGACTCAATTATACTGTATATGCGGTATTTTAAGTAGATATGTATTATTTATTTTGTTCTATTAAGTGATTATCAAAGAAAGGATTTTATTCTTCAGAACAATTTCAGGTGGATCTTTTACCCTTGATGTCTGTATCTGTTTTGGAATTTAACTTTCTTGTTAATTTGAAATAGGCATTACTGTGAACAAATAAAATACTTAGAAAGATCACTTTCTGATAAAATATGTCGCTAAAGCTGTGTTGCTGGGCATGTTATGTTAGGAAAATGGAGTCTAGCTAAAATTCTGGCTGTGTCTTCTGCTGCCGTGGCTCTTCTACTAGTTGTTGCAACAGTTGTTTTCTTTATAAGGAAGAATGTGGTGACAAGGAGCAGAGGTATCAATATTTGATATTTAGGACTGAGATTATTAAAACTGTAAATACTGAAGGCTGTTGTAATGTTGTTCTTACTTCAGAAAGAAGACAGTTTGGTGCTCTTCTGGACACAGTGAACAAGTCCAAGCTCAATATGCCTTATGAGATTCTTGAAAAAGCAACAAATTACTTCAATGAATCAAACAAGCTAGGACAAGGGGGATCAGGTTCTGTTTATAAAGTAAGTATTTTCTGATCTTATTCTGATCTTGTGTGTTATTATGTTTTTGGACAACCTAATAGTTGCTTGCATTTTTTCTCTGTTTTTGTTCCAATATAGGGAGTTATGCCTGATGGAATAATCGTTGCCATAAAAAGGCTTAGCTTTAACACAACACAATGGGCAGATCATTTCTTCAATGAGGTCAACTTGATCAGTGGTATTCATCACAAAAATCTAGTAAAGCTTTTAGGGTGCAGCATTACAGGACCTGAAAGCCTTCTTGTTTATGAATATGCGCCTAACCAGAGCCTCCATGATCACCTTTCTGGTTGTAACTTTATCTCTGATATCCAGTCTTAAACAAAGTTCCTTTAAATTAACTTTTGCTTATTATGTCTCCTTTGAACTTCTCTAGTTAGAAGGGTCTCTCAACCGCTTAGTTGGGAAATCAGGCATAAGATTATATTAGGAATTGCAGAGGGCATGACCTACCTTCATGAAGAATCACACGTGAGAATCATTCATAGAGACATAAAATTAAGCAATATTCTGCTTGAGGAGGACTTCACACCCAAGATTGCAGATTTTGGACTTGCTAGATTATTTCCAGAAGACAAGTCTCACATTAGCACAGCCATTGCCGGCACACTGTAAGTGCATGAACCTTCTGCATCTCATGATGTTCTGTATATGCTGTCAACGAGGGAAATATCTTGCATAGGTCTTAGATGACTGGAAGGAGAATTTTTGTTAAATCCAAATACCGGATCCCTTCTGTTAATTATTGTTTTATAATATATATTACTTACTAGCTCTGTGGAAGACCAACTGCTTACTATGTTTGGTATCCACGCTTTTGTTGGTTGCGTTCTTTAATAGCATTTTTAATCTATTCTGCATTTATTATAATAATTCCTTTGTGGCTTTGTCTACTCAAAATGGTACTTTTTGTATCACTTTTATGTAGTGTATATCAGCAATCATGTTTTACAGTCCAAATAGTCACGGTTGACTAGCACTTCTATATCTCGTGTTAAAAAAAATAAAAATGAACCCTTCTGTTGATTTCTTGATCCTAAACATTTGAAACACGGTTCATATGTTATTCCTGCACGATTCTCTTACACTGTATTATATGTTCATATTTAGGGGTTATATGGCTCCGGAGTACGTTGTTCGGGGGAAGTTGACTGAGAAAGCAGATATTTACAGTTTCGGAGTTCTAGTTATTGAAATTGTATCTGGCAAAAGAAACACTTCCTTTATTATGAATTCATCCTCTCTCCTACAAATGGTAACCGTTTTCATCTGGCATGTTGCTACATACTAATTCATTTGATGCTTTTAACAAAACAAGCATTCTCATAATTCTAAGAACTTGCTTTTGTTGATAATCATTTTTCTGTTCTTTCATACAAGGTTTGGAGCCTCTATGGATCAAATAGGCTATCTGAAGTTGTTGATCCGACCCTAGAGGGTGCTTTTCCTGCGGAGGAAGCATGCCAACTACTTCAGATAGGGTTGCTTTGTGCACAAGCTTCTGCAGAGCTGAGACCAGCAATGTCAGTAGTAGTTAAAATGGTTAATAATGATCACGAAATTCCTCAGCCAACACAACCGCCATTTATTAATTCTGGCAGTTCAGAACTCAGTAAATCCGGTTTACCTGGATATAATTTTCTGCCAGGATCCAACACTCAGTCTTCAGGGAACACCATGACTGAAAGTCAGGTTGAGCCTAGATGAGTTGCATTATACAACATTTCTCCTGGACCATTTTTATGCTCACATTCCTCAAGTACCCTTAACAAAGCTGTTGGCATGCTTGCTTTCTTATGAAAGTATGGTTAAGATTATCAGCATGGCATTGTCTTACATCTCTGAATTGAAAGGTGAGTGACACAACCTCACATATGAACCATCTGCCTACATATAGATTACAGTTTCACAAAAAGATGAGGGAAAAAAGTTAAATTTTGCCAAAAACTTTTACATTAGATACCACACAGGTCACCCAGAAAATAATCAATAAGTAAGCTGATCTATGCAAAATTTATACTAATGCTTTGTTTTTTTAATCGTTCAAGTTCTCTACTAGGTTATGCACAGAAGAAGCCTTATAACACCTGATTGGAGTTTTTTACCTGACATCTAAAGGTGCAGGGATACTACAAGAATTTTACATGTAACCACTATAAATTATTTATGTATATTTTATTTTTTTATGTAATATTAGTTTAACTTGCGTTCCCTATGTTGTTATTTACTTTTTAGTCTACAGAAAACTGTCAAACTCCCACTCCATTGTGCCGTTCTTTTATTTGTTTGAATATTCTAAACACTGTAGACAATAATAAAATTTGCTACAAAATACATAAGCCTGTGGTTTTATTAATAAAAATGCCTTTGACAGTTGAAGGAAAACCTTCTTCCCCTGTAGATGCATAGCTTGTATATATTTTATTTGGGGGTGGGGCAGCGGAAGATTTATGCAGTAACTGAAGTGAAAGTTACGACCAATAAACGTTGAAAATTCAAAGGTTGGAGGGGTTGAATTGTGAAGATAAATTGACAATTTGTAGAGCAAAGCGTTGACCAGATTAGGATTTGGGAAAATACTGTTTCTTTCTA
Source organism: Pachyrhizus erosus (assembly GCA_026544285.1). Taxonomy (NCBI): domain Eukaryota; kingdom Viridiplantae; phylum Streptophyta; class Magnoliopsida; order Fabales; family Fabaceae; genus Pachyrhizus; species Pachyrhizus erosus. The sequence continues at coordinate 9,892 of JAMLFT010012558.1, forward strand.
GAGTTTTTCTAGGATCAAGAGAGACATGAGTGGCCTTAGTTATCTAAGAAAAAACACATACTATGAGATCATATGGAATTAGCACAAGTTTAGATTTATTTGTTTTAGACATGGCAAATCATAAGGAAATATATCATGTTTAATCTTGAAATCCAGCGAATATTAAAAAATTAGGGTTTTTTCTCGGCTCACACTTTACAACTCTATGGGACAAGTTGTTGAGTGACACATTGGAGTAGGGTAAGTCTGTGATTAATTGAGATGAATTTATATTTATCTTTATTATATTTCAAATTGTAAGAGTCTTTTATTTTAAGTCAAATTTAACTCAAATATAACATAATAACTAATAATATGAGACAAAGTCAACTAATTTATTATTGTACATAATGTATTAATATTACATTATATATATATAGTTAAATCATATAATAAAAATATAAAATTTAAATTAAGGT
>JAMLFT010012559.1:0-10349 GCA_026544285.1 Pachyrhizus erosus
AAAAAAAAATAAAAGATTAAATTATTTATTTAATTTTTTTATAATTGTACAAACTTTATATTTAGTTTCTATACTTAATAAACATTCAAATTTAATTATAAATTTTATTTCCAATTTTTATTTTTTAACAACTTTTACCTTCAATAATTATTTTGGTGCATATTAATAATTTTAATCTTTATATTAATCATTTTATATTTTTAAATCTAGTTATATATCTATAACTTGTTATATAATTAGTTATAAGTTTATAGTTATTTATATAACAAATTTTTCACAACCAATTATGATTTGGTTATAATAATATTATTAAATGATTATGATTGGATTATTCAAATAACCTAACCACATGATCAATCTTAGTGATGTTTGTTGTATTTAAAAAATTTGAAATGATTTGGATTTTCTAGTGCAAAGTCTAAGGTCTCTTAGAGATAATATTCCCTTATTATGGTGAAGTGATTGAGCATACAACAAATTATACAAATCTAGTTATGAATCATCTAGAAAAACAAATAAAATGATAGAAATATGAATTTAATCCTAATTGCAAGGTAGAACCAACACTAAACAATGAAGTTTTCACAAAAGAAAAAACATTTAATTCATTCTAATCTCAGTTGATGTTTTCCTTTAAATAAGTTCCTATTTGTAGGAAATTAGAAAAAAAAAAAAACAAATCCTAAACAAATTTGAACTAAATATAAGATAGAAGAAAATAAATTTTAAACAAATCATAATCTTATCTGAAAGATAAAATAAGATTATCCTTCTATTAAAGAAAAATAAATCTTAAGATAAGATAAAAAAAAGTTCTAATAATAAATGCTAAATATCTTCTTCAACTTCATCAAACTTGTAAACAAGTGATTCATTTCTATGCAGCTTATTCAAATTGTAGGTATGACACAATTTTTGAATTGAGTTTGAGTTTAATAAAATCTTTAACTTGTATTTTCTTAATTATTAAGCTTTGAAAAATCTTTTTGCTTATTTTAACTTCTACTTTTGTCCACAAGTCTTCTATTCGTTATAAAGGATATTTGTAATAATTAGGTTTTGTTAGGTTTCCCTCCTCTTCAAAGTGATTCATCCTCGAATCAAGTTTAGTCTTATTTTTTTTTTATCACATAAGAAAACATTTTAAAGAATTTCAATCACTTGACATGTATCTTTTTAAACTTGCCATGAGTTTTCAAAAACTTCAAACTTTGATGATCAAAATTGATTATGAATTCTCTTGTCCATAGTATTGTCATTTTTACAAAGTTGTCACTAAAACATACAACTCCTTATCATGGATAGGATAATTCAATGTTTGTAGTTGGTTTAGAATCCTGTATCAACAAAGTCTTTATTCCAACACCAACAAAATCACATTCAATTTCAATTTCATAAGTTTTATCAAAATTAAACAAACAAAACAGAGAAGTAGTGGTTAGCTTATCTTTTAAAAAATTAAAAGTTCTTATATACATATCATCCCATTTGAAAAAAAAATTATTTTAAGAAGTTGATTCAAAGGTGCAGTAATAAAACTAAATTTATTTTACAAACCTTTTATAAAAACATCCTAAATCATAAAAACTTCTTATCTCATTTGCATTCTTAATTATAGGACACTCTCTAATTATCTTTACCTCTTTAATTTTAGAAGTTTTTAGAACTTTGATAGGTCATTTAAGTGTTAATCTTGGATTCAAAGTCCTGTAAGGTTAACAAGTCCCTTTAGAAAAGAATCATCACTTAAAGACAAAGGGTTAGAAGAACACAAAACTTTGCATTCCTCCTTTGAAATCACTTCTTCAATTTTCTTGAAAAAAGATTCATCATAATCAAACAATGGGTTAGCATATCTCTCTTATCTTTTGTTTTTCTCTCAATTCTTTTTCTTCTTTTATTTTTCTCTCATCTTTTCAACTCATTTTCTATCAATTCTTTTTCTCTCAACTCATTTTTTCTCAATTCTTTTTCTCTTAACTCATTTTCTTTCATTTTTTCTCTTAACTCTTTGGATTTCCCACATTTTTCTTCACTTTTCATGTGGTCTTCAAAGACTTGGAGACAATGGAACAAGTGTAATTTATTTCTAGTGAACAAAAGAGAACGGTTGTAACTTTCTATTGAGTCCTCTTTGATTTGGTACAAATTTCTTTCTCATGACAACCTTTATTTCTTCCCATGTACAAATATGTTTTTCTTGATATCTACGCTTACTACTTATAAATTGATCCTACCAAATACTAGCATAATCAACGAATTTACAAACTGCTAGTTTAATCTCCTCCTCCTCCAAAAAGAAATAATATTTAAAGACATGTTAATTTTTCTCAATCATTCTAAATATATAATTCTAGATCATTCTTATCTTGAGTTGATGAGATTATCACCTTAATATTTTTCAAATGATTGTCTCTTCTTCATTCATCTTTTCTCTTTATAGTGTTACCATCAAAATTTTGTTTTTCCTTCTCTTCAAAAGTGTGTTGCCTTTTAGATTTAGCTGAGGATTGAAGATGATCTAATTTTACATTTAAAGCCTTGACTTGATCTTGAATACTCTTTATGAACAACTTGAGTTTAGAATTTCCTCCACTCACGATTAAAATGCTATAAAAAATTAATTACTTGCGTTTTTGCTCAAATTAACTTTTTTTTCTTTAATAGTTTCACCGCTCTTACCTTTTACTACTCAAATTTTTAAGTAAGAACCTTTAAGGATGATTCTACATAACAAAAAATAATAAAAAATGATAATTTTGGAGAACAAGAACAACCAAATGAAAAAGAAACTCAAGATAACAGAAAGATGTATAGAACTAATAAAATAATAATAACATAATTGAGACTTTTGTGAGTATTAAAATATAAGATCAATTGACACTTTTTTAATGAAAAAAACAAAGAAAAGTGTATATAAGTAACAAAGAAATAATAACATAATAGACACTTTGTGGGTAATAAAATAGATTTGAAGCAAATTTTTTTCTTCAAATTTCACACTTTATTTTTGCATGATTTTTTTTCTTTGAAAATATGATAGAAAATAAGAAAAAGAAGATAACAAAAGAAATAAAATAAAAGAAGATTGAATAAAACAAAAGACTAATTACGAAAACAATGGTAGATAAAACTTGAATTCAAAAGTCAAAATTCTAATACCAAATGATAAGAATCGAGTGCCACTAGAGCCAACACTATAAAATTATTTAACCCAAGAAATAACAAAAACAAAGTTCTCACAAAAGATAAAACACTTAGTTCATTCAAATCTCAGTTATTTTTCTTTATATATGTTCTTGTTTATAGGAAATTAGAAAAAATAAATAACAGAAAATAAATTTTAAAAAAATTTGAACTAAATATAAGATAATAGAAAATAAATCTTAAACAAATTATAATCTTATCTAAAAAATAAAATAAAATAATGATCCTATTAAAGAAAATAAATCTTAAGATAAAATAAAAAATATATCCTAAGTTAAATATCTCCTTCAACTTTATCAAACATAAAAAAATGATATATTTTTATGACGACTCTAATCCACTTTATTCTAATAATTTTTTAACCATAATATTCAAATTGTAAGTTTGACATAATTCTTGAATTGAATATAAGTTTAATTAAATCTTCTTTAACTTACACTTTCTTGATTATTAAGTTTGTATTAGTAACTTTACTTTGCATGAAATTAAAAGTAAAGGTTTATTTTTAATCTCATGCAAAATAAAGAGATACTTTCAATGTTAGTTTCTAATATGACCCAAACTATTTTCATGCAATGATATACAGCTACAACACTGTTTAATGTATATGTTATATGAACGGATTTGGCAAGAAGTTTCAGTACCAAGTTAGTAATTACGAACTGTGACTTAGCTAAATAAACTTTATTACAGTCAAAATCTATTAAAGACAATGGCTTAGGTCAGGACAATGCTTGCATGACAATTTTTAGGTGGGCAACACCTTCTGGTCTCTACTGGTCTTAATCAAAATAATGCCAATTGACGTTAGATAATGGACCTGTAGAACATGCGAGTAGAAAATTGCTATAATAACTCATTCACCCACTTCACGAGAAAAAGGAAATAAATAAATAAATAAAGAGAGACTATTTCACTTAAACCTCCTTCAAGCGGTAGCTTATTTATTCACAAAATTATCTAATAAAATAAAATAAACTTAAATAACCTTTTAAGTCTCTATGAAAAAAAGATATTTTTAGTTTTATTTTTTATTTTTTTAATCATTATCTTCAATTAATAATATTAAATGACGATATAATAATTATATTCACGGTTAATTAATTTATTATGTTATATTTTTTAATAATGTAACATATGAATTTATTCTTAATGTTATTGTGTTAAAAAAAATTAAAAAATTAAAATCAAAATAAAAATTTTAAAATTTTTTAAAAAATATTATTTTACATAAAACAAAATATTATTTAAACCATGAAAACTTAATAATGAGATAAACTTAATTTCAGAAAAGACTGAAATTGGTGGTGCAGCAAATTTTGGGGGGCAATGCAGCAAGCTTATTATCGGTCCACGAGAGTATTTTTTCTTGTTTGAGTTTTTAAAAATATTTTTTAATAAAAAAGTAATTTTCTATTTTTATATATTTATTTCAACTCTTTTTTAAATATTTTTTTAAGAAATAAATTCTATTTACTTTTTAAAAAATGTTTTCTTTAATTTTGTTTTCAGAAACACTTTTTTTCTTTTTATAAATTTAAACAAACTGGTTCTTGTTGCTTTGCAGTTTCTACTTCTTTCAGTACGTGGGTGTAGTAAATTGGACTGAAATTTTGCAGGTGAGCTCTTACAATTTATATAAAAGGTGAAGTTAATTTGTTTAATCTACTAGTCACTGGAAAAGTCGGTGATTTTTCAATATATTTTAACGACATTTTTTAATTTCTTTCTTATTACGATCTTTTATTCTTTGACACTGTTATTATCAGTTACATTGAAATATTTTGCATTTGCCTTCCCCAATTTTGTAGATCTCATAGTTGTGGAGGAGGAACTTTCTCTACCAATTCTTTAATCCCACTTTGTCTCTCTTCTCATGACTTAACATGAATTCTTGTTAGCTATAGGCTTTTTTTTCCCCCTGCTATTTGGTGATATCTAGCTTGATTTGGTGAAGAATCAACAACTTCTTTGACTTTACAACTTTTTCTCATCCATGTACTTTTACTTGAATTTATAGTGAAGTTTAATGGTCATAAATTAAAATATAAAATAACTTTATCATGTTATTTAAACATAAATTATCATTGATATAAATTTTATAATAATTATACTTAAAAATTTATGATTAAATAAAAATATCAAATTATAATTTATAATTTTTTTCCTTTTTTATAATTACTATTCAATTTTCTTAGAATTTAATGTCAATATTATATATATTTGTACGAACTATTTTGAAGATCTGATCTCAAATATATATTTTAAGATACGGATTCAGTGACTTTAAAAATAAAAATAACGATGACTTTTTTCTTATTTTTAAATAAATGATTAATAATTTAAATAATAATTTATATAAGTAAATCTTTCTTTCTCTTTCTTCTTGATTTCTCTCCTCATATAAACTAACCAATTTATAACCAATTACCTAAAATTCATCATTCCCTATGTGTTTTTTTTTCTATCTCTCACGTTCTTTCTTAGGAATTAATTGATTCAACCTCTCACCCTCACTTTCATTTCCCTCTTCTCTTTATACATAATCCATCACAGCCCCAACCTGGAGGGGATCTTCACTCTTAAAGCAAATAAGAGAGGGGAAGATAAAGAAAGAGAGGTGAAGAAAAATAAGAAAAAAGAACTGAGAAGGAAAAGAAAATCAGAAAAAGAAAGAAAGAAAGAACAGTTGGAGGGGCTTAGCTGTAAAAAAAATTTCAACAATGGCAGACATCTTCCTTTTCAAATTTGTGATGGCTTAACAATTTTCAGTTTCAATTTTTTAATGATTTTAAAAATCTAAAATTAATGGAATTACTTTGCAACTAACAACTTGACTAAAATATATATAAAAAAATTTGTTCATACTCAAACATAGAGCTTTTAATTACAGATTAAAAGACAAAGAATGTAAGAGTTGTGAATCAATTGAGTAATTAAATTTTTATTTTAATTAATAAAAGTATTAGAATAAATATCACTCTTTATATGAAATTTTATCAAATGATAGCAAACTCTGTTTTCTATCCAAAATGAAATGTTTCTCTCTTTATATAGCAACATTAACTAACGTTTCTGGACCTTCACTGGAGTTAACTGCATCCATAAGAAGTCATTTACAATGCAGACAAAAGGATTTTCAACCTAATTTGCGAATTTGTTTTTCAGTCTATCAGATATTTCTTTGCATCGAACACTTGATGTGCCACAGACTTGCAATGTAAAATGTGAATGGTCTGGACAAAGGGATTCAACAATTTCACCAAGGACCTATTCATTGCATTTAAACAAGTGTCAACAAAAAGGCAACATTAATGCAACAGTTTTGGTCCATGATAGTTTCTTAATTTATGTGATATTTTAGCTAAAGGATTTTTTTAACTACTATAAGGTATTCAAAATTTTTTATTTGATACTTAACTAATCCTCTTCTATTGGATCGATCTATTTTTATTTTTTTTACTTTCAAATGCGAATATTGTAGCATTTGTGTCAATAACTTTTGATTAAAGAATTTATAATGCAAAGATTATCAACTTGTGTTGGTGGACTACACGTTAATGTTTCTTGAAGTCTATGGCAGATATGAATATTTTTAGTCAAGCTTCTTTGTCTATTTTGGCCTGTAGCTTTTTCTCAAATTGAGACGCATAAAGTTTTGTTTTATTCTTGTTCTACCTGTAACAGAACTTGGGTTGGGCACTTGTATTCAATTTAATCATTTTACCATAAGTAAATTCTTAGATTAATATATATATATATATATATAAACTGTCATATATTCCAGCCCCTTCTTATTAACACGTGTAACATGTCACTAAAGTTTAGCATAAAGGATGTGAAGTTGACGGATTATCGACTATGCATCCAACTAAGAACTTAGTTTATGTCCTACTAATCAAAACACTCAAGTCTTATCATTATGAATAAATACAAAGACAAGGATGCATATTCTTTAGGAGCATATTCATAACAACCTTGTTCAAACCAACAAGGCAAAATAGAAAAAAAAAAAGAAAATGCCATGCTTTTTCAAGAGCTATCCCTGCTTTCTGTTCCATTGACCAAATGGTCTCTGATAGGCTTGAGATGAAACTTGAAAGTATGAAAGCATACATGTGTGTTGGGTGTTTCCCATAGAAAACTGACACAAAAAAGAGTCCCCAATCTTGAAAATTTAATTTGTATTCACAATGTCAGCATAGTTGATCATTGGGTGTGCCACATGATATAGGACCCATGAAGATACATCACTCACTCCACTACCACCCTAAGCATGGATTCCATTCTCTCTTTGTCCCTGCACATGCTGATCAAGTCCAAGTACTTCATAGCATCATTAGGTGGGAGTCCCTCAAGTAGGAACTTTAACAACCAGCCATGTGTTCCTTGCATCACAACAAAACACTGCTCTAGTGCACTCTCCTCCTCCTCTTTGCTCAACCCCACTGCTTCCATTATTGGAAGTAGTTCTGAATCCTCTTCCATGAAGTGTTGCTTGCATAGTCCCTATGAACAAGGAAATAAGCGTGTAAGAAACCGAATTCAGATATCAAATTCTTAATTAAAAAGATGCTAATTGATGTACAAGATAGAAATGAAGATAGAATCTATGATAGAAATGAAAAAAAAGGACAAAACTTACATACAACTCTTTCGGTGGTATGTGTTATTTTCTAAGTAAAATAAGTTTTACTTCGTTAATCTACGTAATAAAAGTTTGTATTGTAGGATTATACGAACTACTGAAGGAAAATTCTAAATCTGATTAAAAAACCAAAAAAATACCAGCTAAGGAATTGTATATTAGTATTGTCGTTGATAAGAAACAAATGAGAATGTCACAAATATAATAATTTCTGAGTTGGGTCTATCACCTGCAATGATTTGAGCCTAGTAGAAAGGTTGTACAGAGTCTCTTTGTAATTAGGGCTGCGTGAGTCTAAAACCTCAACGGATTTAATAATTTCTTTTATGCCATTCATGATAGGTAGGTCCCTAGCATGTTCCTCCTTTGCAGCTTTAGATAGCCCTGCATTCACCCTCAAAAAATCATAACTTTAAACACAAGCAAACTACTTTTTCTTAACTTCTAAAATGTATGCTGTAACTGCCAAAACCAACCCTTTTACACTAATTTTTTTTTTCTTCTATCTCTCCGCTATTAAATAATAATCAAATAACCTCTAATTTAACATAGATTGCTAGAAGATCCAATGGTCCAACAAAATCATTTAGAGTAAACAAAAGCACGTGATATATCAACTCACAAAATTCATCTTATATGTTTTCACTTCTATATAAACTTTCTCTAACTCGTAAAAAAAAAAAATATCTCTAATTTCTCTAAAATAATGTATATGAAAAAAGTTTATCCAACATAAACTTAATTACATATTTTCATGAAGATCAACGCGATATGATTTACTAGTCTCAAATCATTTTTCTTATTTGTAAGAATTAAAAATTAAGTAAAAAAAATTTTCAACAATTTTCTCACATTGAGTTAAACTCTTTGATAGACCCAAGTAAATTAACTCTTGCAAAAATAATTACAATTTCTTTTAAAATAAAATTTGTATTATTTACCTCGATCAGCATTATCAAAGATAGGAAATAGAACTCTCTCTTCCATTTGAGCATGTTCCAACATCACCTCCAGCAGCCGAGAGTAGCTCTTCCCGAATTTAACCATTTCCATCTTCCAAGTCCCCACTTTTGGATCCACGGCTCTGGTTCCACCACGTGTCGCCAAATCCTCCGCCCACCCCACCATCCTCTCCAAATGCCACGTCATGCTCTTATGCTGCAGCCGCGTCACCCTCACCACCAACGACATCGTTTCCTCCTCCCTCCCACCGCCTCTCTCCGCCGCCGGCGCCACCACCACCTCCTCCTCCTCCTCCGCTGCCGCCAGGTCGGGGAATTTCAGGTCTATAAAACGGAGCAGCGCGTCGCGGGACCCCGAGGCAACGTCGTGGCCAACGTGAAAAACCACCGGCACTGCCATCTCGGATCTTCCGCCACGCGCCGGCGGCGCCGCTCGAGGCGGCGCAGGAGGTGGTCCGGCAGTGGCAACAGGTTCCGAAGAAACGGCGTTGTGGAGGACGGCAAAGCGGGTGTAAGCGGCGAAAATGCTGTTGGGGGAGCCGTGGAGGCGCACGGCGGGGTACACGGTGGCGCCACCGTGGGGGACAATCTCAGCCGTCAACTTTTCCGACGTGCGCAGACAGTTCCCCATTAAGTAAATGCAAAAAGGGGAAATTTGCGGAGGAGGAGATAGTAATTAGTGCATATTTGTGGAAGCGAAGAGTGAAGAAAGAAGGAAAAGAAGAGTCCAAGGTTAGAAAAGAGTGTGTGTTTGTTTGATAAAAGAATGGTTTTATTGGAAGGAGAGTGAATTAGTGGCTTGAAGTGGAAGCGATGAATCATGAACGTGGATAGAGATATCTCAGTTTCAATTATATATATATATATATCTGGAAAGATGGAAAGAAAGTAGATTCCCCTATCTTCAACCACAATATTATTTATTTATTATCAGGAGCTTAGTAATATGTTAATGTTTAATATATTTTTTATTAGTTAAAAATTAATTACAAATTATATAATTGTGAGTGAGGTCTATATTTCTATAAAAACTATTTTACTACTATTGACAAGTGAACATTTAATACAAGACAAGTTTATTGCTTTTATTTTTTTCTCTTTTATGCTTGTGCGCTATGTACACGTATTGTTTTAGTTTATTAAATTAGAGGTTAAACACATTTAAATTTATATTATTAACATTTTTCTATTTTTTTTAGAGGGGAAACGTGTAATAACGTATCCATATCTTTTTTATTTCCAGTAAATATAAATGAGAGCAATAATTCATTACTATTAAAAAAATAGGTATTGTTATGTCTACATTTGTATTTTTTATTTAGGTAAAATGTACTTTTGTTTTCTCTATTTTTTATTAATATCATTACGAGTCCCTATACGTTAAAAATGATAGCCTAGTAGTTGTAATTTGTATAGTTGATAAATTTTAGCTGCTTATGTAACTTGTGATATTAAAGTAAGGAATGAAGTTTATGAGAAATTATTAAATGATAATTCTGATCATATAATTTATATTTTTAATAAAAAATAAT
>JAMLFT010012560.1:0-10349 GCA_026544285.1 Pachyrhizus erosus
AAAATAAATACTGTAACTTTTTTTTGGTTTATTATAAGTACTTTCTTCCATTTTCATTAAAAAAAAGTACCGAAATATAATTATATATCTCATTAAAATAGGAGAGTTTAAGAAAAATGTCTCGATGAAGATGATAAAGAAGTTATATCAAACATCGGAGGGACATAAATAAGTATGCATTACACATAAAAGGAGTTCCATAGCGACCCCTTATATATTTTGCATTATTCTTTGATATGAATGCTTGCATTATAAGCAGTTTTCAAAGACCTGCAAGCTCTTCAACTGCATTTTCTTTGAAGTTGAAACAAAGTATCAAACATACTCTCCATAGTTGAATGGACGATAACGAAGGGGATGAGTTTTGTCATCCACTAACTCAAGAGGCACCTCAATGTCAATCTCTTCCTTTGGCATCTCAAAAACCCCAAACGAGTACCCCTCTTTGTTTCCACTCATCACTACTCTGTGTGTAACTGCATGAAGCCTCCCATTGCTCCATCCCTGATCATTCATGCAACATAATTATAATTATTTAATAAATATTCTACAAGAATTTCAATTCATAATAACTAAGTAGTCACTAGCTACTATTTTATACATACCTTCGGTATATCACCAATAGTAACCACAAAGCCATTTTGGGGTATTTTTAATTTAATCCATTTGCCTGTTTTGGATAGCACTTGCAGACCCTGGACTTCAATTTGGCATAAAAGGATTAAGGAACTTTTGTCAGTGAGAGGTAGCAGGGCAATCTCTGAGTCAATGTTGTTTTTAGGAACTTTGTACTTGATAAATCGTGAATAGCTACAACTCTTCATGTTTCCAACATCCGAAATGTAATGCTGAGGAAGACCATAACCTTCCACAATCATTTTCAGGACAAGGACACATAGTTCTAGCATCTTTGAGGTCATAAACTTCAGTGCCTCACTGCATGTAATTGTGATAAGAAAAAGAAATTAGATACATATATTTAGTTAATAATGGTGGTTATTTCTCTCCGCCATATCATTGAAATTCATCAAAATTTAGTGAACTGATTTGAAAGAGACTAAATAGAAGCGACTCAAAATAAATAATTATTCCAATCAATCAATGGATGTGTCTTTTCCTTTTATATACTTTGCTTTTGTATTTTTTCTTTTGGGTCACCAATACCATGGCATCTTTGCTTTTGTATTTAGTTTGGCATGTCATAAAAAAATTACTACAGCAGCAATTCCTCAGTTTTGAAGTTGTCTCTTAAATTTTATTCTTGTTTTTATTCACTCTTAAATTTTATTCTAACAACTTTTGAAAAGAATCTGTTATTTTTACATAACGAAACTAACTCTTTAGTCTTAAATTTAACGAATTTAAGATGAGGATGTCATACTAAATTATAACCCTTCAAAAATGATATTTTTTTTTTTATCAAATGCGTCGTTACTGATGAATCATAAAATATCTATTAGTTATTAATTATATTATATATTTTATTACGAAAACCTAGAATGAAAAATGGGAAATTTACTCTAATTTTACGGTTTGTACAGTTAATTTCTTGCAATGGCCGTATATATTGAGAACTAGTACTTCAATATATTTTTTAGAAGAAAACCCGTATGATTTAGGGATTAATTTTCGTATTTACATCATAGTTCACAATTGGTATGTTGTTACCATACTTGCTACTGGTTATTTTTTTGTATATAATAATGATAATTTATAGTAATATAATTTATAATAATAGTTTTTATTATATTATTATAATAATATTAAATAATTTCTAGATATTACAAAACAAATAAAAATAAATTTATAAGAATATTAGGAAAAATTTTAAATTATTTTAAAAATAATGTTATTTTTAAAATTCATAGAAAATTTACCTACTAATTTTAAATTGAAATCTATAGAAAATGAGTGTTTAGTAAATTTTTATAGAACATTTGCAGAAAAATTAGCATATAATAAAAAAAATAGTAGTGCAAATGATATTGACACTCTAATCAAGCACGTAGATAAATGGAAGGTAAGGCACATTGATCAAGTGTTTCTTTCTCTTTATTATTACAATTACAATGACTAAGTATTTTTCTACTTTATAGAACTTTCATTTATTCTCATCCTTTTTTTTTCCCTTTTCAGGTTCCACAATTCAGTTAGAAATATAATTTATATAAATATATTTGAAGACAAATATATTGTTATATATACAACATAGCTAGTTTTGATATTTAAACCGGGGGCTCTATGTCAAGTTACTTTCCGTAATATAAGGCTCTAATTTAAGTTCTTTCTGTCTTCATTAATATATTTTTTAAGTTGCTTCTGTCTTCATTAATATATTTATTAATTTGTCTTTCTTTCTTTTCGTTAGCTAGCTAGAACCGACTAAGTAGCGGAACTTGGTGTAAGAACAATCTACAGTTAGAGAGAGGGAAATGGAAAGCGAGAGTGATGAGATTATGATGATCCCACGCATGTTGAGATATTTGCAGGGATGGGGTGGAATTAGAAGGGAGTGAGGAGTGGAAAGAAATGATCAAGAAAGTGAGAGTCACGGTCGCTCCTCTTGACGTGTGAAGAGATGTTTAAAGGTATGAAAGCATATTTTGTTTGATCTGCCTGAAGAAACAAAGCAGCAACACATCATTCCAAGGTCTTATAGCAGCTACAATGGCAAGAACTCTGTCATTATTCCTCTCCGTGAAAGCTTTGGGATCAATGATGTTCCTCGCTCAGCTTCGGCCGGCTGAGGCCTTCACCAACCTCATGTGGCCTCAAGGAAACCCTCTTTTAATTTTAGGTACTTATTTCGTGATTTCTAACTATTAATTATTGATTACATCTCAATAAATATATATATCAAATTCACTAAATATATTTAGAATTAGTATTATATATTGTGAAATAATTTTAACTTAAAAAAGTTATGCACAAAATCATTAATATTCATTTAACATATATGTGTCTTTTTTTAAAATTTATCATCATTTAATATATATATATATATATATATATAATCACAATTTTTTTTTTAAAAAAGACACATATAATTATTAATTAATTTTAAATATTTATTGATTGTTAATGTTCATAATAAAATATAAAAAGTGTCGTGGAGTATGAATCTTCTTTCGTAAAAAACTAAAAAATAACTTATTTTGTTGAGGTTGATCTTATTTTAAATCTCACACATTGAAACATTAATTCTAATCAAACAATAATCATTAGTCCACACTAACTAACTACACACTTAAGATGTTTAATGATAATTGTTAATCCCACAATTATTAACATACAATCAAACTTAAAAGATGGATATTCAAGAAAAAATCATATCAATCAATTTGTTATTTATTGTAATTATTGAAGTATTAATTGTTTTATATATATATATATTGATGTTGATTTGTGATAATATATATATTTATTTATTTATTTTAACCAAATCTAATTTCTTGAATCATGTAACTAGTAGCCATCATACCCATCAATCATTACCTATATATGTCATACTTATTAAAGACTTGGTTATCACTATTAAATTTATGAATTAGTTATTTTAGGTATCAAAATTATATTGTGAAGTATGATTGATTAGATTTTTTCCTCCCCTATATATATATATATAACATATTTATTAAATATATTTAAATTTATTGATTATACATATACATTGCTTAATAATATAGTCTCGATACCACTAAATATAAAAAATAATATAATAACTATTTTATAATTTGAATAGTGATAAGTAGAGCTCTAATATATGATATATGCATGTACATGAGTGTGATGGTTGCTAGCTATATATAGTAATTACAATCCTGGAATTTAAATCACCATCAAGCGATAGTACTATTGTGATATTGACAAACATATCTATGTTTTAGTTTCTTTTTTGATATTTATACGCCTTCAAACTTAGTCTTTTCTTATTAATTGCATAGGCACACATAAGTGAGGTCAAAAGAGAATTAGACTTTTTAAAGCAGTTATGTTTAAACAAAACCATTTGGACTTACTTAAACGAAGACAAAATCAGTTTTCTAATAAGGTCACGCTTAAACAAGACCTTCATGACTATAGCACAAAGCTAAATTTCTATTTCAAGTAAAATCTTGCTTAAATGAAGCAAATTGATCTCGCTTAACCAAGAATAAACTATTTCTTGATTTTTTGGTTTCCTCCTAATTAGTCCTTCAACATCTTTTTCTTAAAAGCGTAAAAAGAAAAAACAAAAGGAATCAAATGCAAAAAAAAAAACTAAAATTTTATTCTAAAAATTTTATTTTATTTTTATCAAAAATTGAGTATAAACAAAATTCAAAAACATAAAAAATACTAATTAATTATATTCAAATACTGCAGATTTATAAATATAAATGATAATTATCAAGTATTAAAATTAATTTATTAAACAAAATTTTCTGACAACATTAACAAAATCAATAACAACAATAATATACTAATAAAAATAGGATTAAACAACTCTATAATCCGTTATAAATGTTTGACTTAATCAAGTACCAATCATTTTGAAGCATGGAAGTGTATTATACTAATAATCTACTGCTGACTTTTTTAACTTTATTTTTTGTTTGAAGTTAGACAACTTCACAACTAGAGGAACACACAAATATGTATAATAGACATGGAAGGTTATATTAATCTAAAAGTTGGTCTGATTATTCTGCATTACATAAAAGGAATTCTTTAGCAATCTCTTGTATATTTTGCCTTGCTGTCGTGTATTTATAAACAACATGTATCATAAATCGCTTTCAAAGACATGCAAACGCTTCAAGAGCTTCTTTGGGATTTGAAACAAAGTAGTTGAAGTACTCTCCATAATTGAATGGACGATAACGAAGGGGATGAATTTTGCCATCCACTAACTCACGGGGCACCACAATGTCCATCTCTTCCTTAAGCATTGCAAAAAGCCCAAACGAGTACCTCTCTTTTTCTCCATTCATCGCCACTCTGTGTGTGACTGCATGAATCCTCCCATTGCTCCATGCCTGTTGATTCATGCAACATAATTATAATTATTTAATAAATATTCTACAAGAATTTCAATTCATTATAATTAAGTAGCCATTAGCTGTTATTTTATATAATATAAACCTTTAGTATATCACCAACAATGACCACAAAGCCATCTTGGGGTATCTCCAATTCCATCCATTTGCTTGTTTTGGATAACACCTGGAGCCCTTGGACTTCATGTTGGCATAAAATGGTTAAGGCACTGTTGTCTGTGTGAGGCGGCAGGGCAGTCTCAAAGTCATTATTGCTTTTAGGAACTTTGTACTTGATCAATCGTGAATAGCTAGAACTCTTCATGTTTTCCACATCCGAAATATAATGTTGGGGAAGACCATAACCTTCCACAATCATTTTCAGGACCATGAAACTTAGTTCTAGCATCTTTAAGCTCATGGTCTTCAGTGTCTCACTGCATGTCATTGTGGTGTGACCACACCATTCACAAAGAAAATATGTACGTAGTTAATAGTAATTAATTTTTCTCTATGATCATTATTGAATTTAATTCAAATTCAATGAATTGATATACATTAAAAGGACTAATTCAAAATTAAATCATACTTCATAGATTTCATGATTCAAATAAATTAAGAGAAGTACTAAAATCAAGACCGAGTTGCTAATATAACAATGCACTGTTCTTCACGTTGTCTCTTTCAAATTTTATTCTAACAACTTTTGGGGGAAAAATCTATTATGCTTCCAGCATGAAATTGATTCTTAATTATCCAATGTACCGAATTTCTGCTCAGGATGCTACATTGAATTTAGCTCTTCGAAAGTTATTCTAACATGTTTTTAATGTGTTGTTACTTTGATGAATTATAAAATATTTATCGCTCAATAATTATATCACATGTTTTATTTTGAACACCGACAATCAATAAACAGTTAGTTATAAGGGAAGTTACTTTTACCCTAATTTTTCTGTTTGTAGAGTTAATTTTTTTGCAATGGCTAAATATGTGTACTTCAATATGTTTAATGAATGTTTTATATTTTTGAGATAATCATGTGCATAATAAATATGATATCTGCAGGTATGATGAGTTTGGTGGCTCTGCTATGTTTATAGTAATTGAAATACGGGATTTCAAGTCACAATCAATGACAATACCATGGCCAATGTATTAAATAGTAACAACAACACAAGCTAGTGCAGTGCGTAGCCTAATATACAAAGTAGTAATAGAAAGAATTAATTAAGTACCAGAAAGTTGGGTTTCCTTGGGGCCACATGAGGTTAGTGAAGGCCTCAGCCATAGCTGAGAGAGGAACATCATCGATTCCAAAGCTTTCACAAAGGGGAATGACGGAGTTCTTGCCATTGTAGCTCCTATAAGGCTTTGGACTCGTGTGTTGCCGCTTTGTTTCTTCGGGCAAATCAAACAATGCTTTCATACCATCAAACATCTCTTCACGTACACACTTGGGGATGATCTCATCACACATCAAGAGGAAACAACCATGACTCTCACATGCTTCTCTCACTTTCTTGCTCATTTCTTTCCATTCCTCACTCCCTTCTTCTAATGCCACCCCATCCTTGCAAAAATCAAAACATGGGATCATCATAATCTCACTCTCAATTTCCATTTCCCTCTCTCTCCAGTTGTGGATTCTTCTTACACAAAGTGCCGCTATATAGAGAGAGTTGGTCATACTACAGTCTAGCTAGCTAAGGAAAAGAAAGGAAGACAAAAGTGAAGTATATCTAGACAGAAGGAAATTAAAGTCATTTATTATGGAAAGTAACGTTGAGATGGAGCCCCACATATAAATATCAAAACTAGCTGTGTTTAAACATTTATTTGATTAGTGGGCAACATTTGCAACTTCCTTGTTAAAGAAAATTTTAATCTTCTTTTTTAGGATATTTTATTTCATGTTTACGTAAGTCCCATTTTTGTTTTGTATATCCACTGCAAAAAATTAATTGAAAAATGAATCTTAATTACACAAAGGTTATGTATAAATTAAGGGATATTATTATATGAAAAGTGATACTAATCAACTTAAATGATCAAAATTTGTGAAAATACTTGAGAGCACAGAGTCACCTTAATCATGGTAGTAAAAAAATGAAAGTAATGTATAACAAACACTATTCTACATAGAAATAGAAAGGTGCTTGGGTGCTTGCTTGAGAAGGATGCATTAAAGAGGAGAGAGGCGTTTGTGCATATGCAGTTTCTCCTTTTCCGTTAGAAATGGGCTATGTGTGTATGCATTATCAATGTACAGCTCATACCAGATATGAGCAAGTTGAAGTCAAAATTAGTTGCATCGTTATTCTAACTTGTCTTTAACATTTGGTCTAAATTCTAAAAAAGTGAAATTTTAGTCAATCCATTATCTTGATATCCTATTTTGACAGAAATATTAATTCACATCACAGTCTACTACATTACTATTGTCACGTTAGTATTTTAGTATCACATTAGCATTTTCAAAACTCTTTTCTTACTTAAATTTATTTTTTATTTGTTTAAGTTAATTATATATGCATATTACATAAATTTTCTTTTTGCTTATATTTTTAATTTTTTTTACTTAAAAATGCCTATATAATGCAAAAAACAATTCTTGATAAAACAATAATGGTGCTATTTGACATTAATAAAGAGAATAATTAAATATAGTTTGTCCAATGTTCTTTTGAAAAGAAAGACTTAATCACACTTTGTAAGTATGTTTATTGTATAAATTCTGTCTTTTTATTTTTAATTACATCAATCACATCTCTCAAATTTTTTTCTAATGTGTTTTTTCCCATGCTGGCTAATTGAAAAATTTGTGGAAGAGGGAATATGCTTAAGACGTCCCCCTATCCAAAAAAATAAAATGAAAAATAAAAACCCCAAGCTTGATGCACGCCTTGGACCAACATGAAAGTCATTAAGTCGCTTAATTTGTTTGAAATATGTAAAAAAATAATTATATATTACAATTAGTATGTGGAGAAAAAAAAACTGCACATATATTTACTGATACTAAATAAATAATATAATAACATAAAATCAAGCAAATAATTACTTATATTTTTAAATAAACTATATATCTTAATTATAATTAATCACTCTTATAAATAATTTTTTTTTATAAAACCTGGTTCTTTTAATTTTTATAATTTTTTGGTATACTTTAGTGATTGAAATCAAATATTATTATTGATGTAATTCTTTTATGAATATCAACCTGGTTAAGTTTCCTTGTATTAAAATAAGAATATGAGAAAATGAAAGAAAATGCATTGTAAAATAAATTATCAAGCTCAAACACAAGTCAATGAGAAATATATTGGAAATGGTATAGTGTAATTATATTGGAAATCATATAATACAAAATTTCAAAAGATATTGCAATTCTTCTATTGATTTTATAATATTATATTATTTATTTAGTATCAACAAAATTTTTCTTTTTTAAATATTTTTAATTATAATATATTTTAGGATTAAATATATTTTTAATTTTTTTAAATATAAAAATATTTATTTTTAATTTTTCTATTTTTAATCATTAATTTTTTTATTTTTTTATTTTATAAAATATGTTAAAAATAAATTTAACTTAAAATAAATGATAAAATAATCGATTATCGACAAAATTAGATGAAAAAAAATAATATCAACTTAATTAAAATTAAAGTTAATATAATTAAAATTAATATTAAAATAACTAAAATTATTAATAAAATTTATAATTTGATTTATTTTTTATATATTTTATTAAATAAAAATTAATATTTAATAATTAAAAATAAAAATATTAAAATTAATATTTTTATATTTACAAAATTAAAAACATATTTAACTTTATACTATTTATATATATACATAATCCAACAAGTTAATTGACTTAATAAGTCTTATTTTAGTTGAAAGCATGCATCAAATTTGAGGCTTTTAGCTCCACATGAATCAAACATGTCAGCATCATATATGCTGCCACATAAGTTTCGCGTATACTCATTACATTATATATCTCCAATTGGCCACGTATGAAAAGAAAATATTAGTAAATCAACCACATACTGATAGATGGACTTAATTACAAAAGTGAGCATAGTGAAGAACCCCCAATTGCTGTTACTAAAAATGGACGGACCCTATTCTCACAATAAGTAGACTTGAGGGACCAATGAAAAAACGATGTAAGGAAAGTATGAAAAAAAAAAATCAGAATTAATTAATTTTTTATTAATT
Organism: Pachyrhizus erosus; assembly: GCA_026544285.1. Lineage (NCBI taxonomy): Eukaryota > Viridiplantae > Streptophyta > Magnoliopsida > Fabales > Fabaceae > Pachyrhizus > Pachyrhizus erosus. The sequence goes on from JAMLFT010012560.1 coordinate 9,255, forward strand.
TTAAATGAGTGATTTTAAATCACTTTCTTCTTTTAAGTCCATATTAGATATTCTTTCTTATAAATAATTTTAGAAAAATAAAATAAAATAAATAAAATACATTAAAATTCTCTTATAAATTAAAATTAATTTATACATATATTTTAATTTTTATAGAAATTTTTTAATTTAATTTCTCTTAAAGTTGAGATGTATAAAACAATTTTAATTTAAGAAAAGAACTTAATTTTTTATTTTAAAAACACTTATAAATAAATTTATTTAATAAAAATAAAATTATTTTTACATACATCAAGAAAGACAATTTTTAAAATAATATTCTTTGTTATTTGATAAGGCCGATATCTCTATCGTCACAATTCCTTAAATTGATGGTAACGGTTAGGTAAGGTTATTATCAAGTAACAATTGTTGATGTATTGATGTTGAAAGTAAGTCTTATCTAAAGTCATTATTCACTTCCAATGCGATATTAGTAACTTTTAAGTAGTTAATATAATAACGATAATTAAGTTGTACTATTTTAATGAAAAATTATTATTATAAAATAATTTTAAATTCATTCCCATGTATTTTTTTTTATTTAATAATTAATATATACAATTTAAGGGGAAATTATTTGCAAAAAAGTTAATGAAATTAATCAAACATAATTTATTCAAGTAACTGAATTAATAGTATTTCAAAATATTATTATAAAATTAATCTATTCAAATAATATCCCCTTTCAATAATATTTGAGATTTTTATAATAATATAAAATCAAATTAATATTTAGTTCTATGTCTATAAGATTTTTTAAAAATATACATAATTAATTTTTGAAGAATTATATTTTAATTATAATAGACATATTTCTCTTTGTATAATTTTTTAATCATATTTTTATTTTGAAATTACATAAATAAATTATTTTTGCATAAAAAACATGAATAAATGGTTTATTAGAATTATTTTCAGTTAGCTATACTCAAACCTGTGTGCATAGAAGAATATCTACAAGTATAAAAAAAACATTTATTGGGATGAATCTCTTAAAAAAATATATATATCTCAATAGATCAGTCATTTTACTTGCAACCGAAAAATAGCTTG
>JAMLFT010012561.1:0-10348 GCA_026544285.1 Pachyrhizus erosus
TTAAACTTCTAGAGAATTTAAAATATTTAAAATTTGAATTATTGTGATTTATTTTTTTTTCATTTTTTAAATGTTTTGTTTGAATAGATCGATTTAAATTTATTAAATTTTAAATTCTTAATTTAGACAAAATAATTGAATTTTTATTATAAGAAAATTTTCATTTTTATATATTATCTAGAAATTGAAAATTCAATTAAATTTTACAAAAATAAATATTAATTAATTTTTAAATATTTAATAATTTAAAATAGTTATAATATTATATAATATTTAATAATTCAATAATTATAATATAAATTTTGAGAATATGTCAGTGTTGACAAAGAGATAAAAGAAAAAAGAGAAGAAGAGAAGAAGTAAAAAAGAGAAAGGGAAGAAAGAGAAGAGAGAAAGGAGAGAAGTGAGACAGAATATAAAAAATTTCAAATTTTACTTTTATAAAAAAATTTAAAATATTACAATTTAAAATAATTCAAATAATATTTCAAATATTTAGAATTTTAATTTCTTTTTAAATTTCTCATTTAAACAATATATTTCACTATAAAGAATTTAATTTTTTAAAATGTATTACCCTCATAAAATCATTCATATAAACATAATATTAAGATTTTAACTAAAATTATAAATATTTGATAAAATAAAACAAGAAAATGTAGGAGATATACTTCTTCTATCTATATAAGATTTGTTATATTTTAGTTCTAACATGTGAAACTTTTATAACTTCGTATTATTAAAAATCAAACATAACTTATAAACATCAGAAGTCATAATTTTTTAATATAAATGAAATAACTAATATTATATATAAAAATTCTAAAAAATTAAAAAAAAAAGTTGCTCAAAACTCTAAAGCAGGATTTTTATTTTTATTTTTATTGCTTTTAACTTGACCCAATTAAATGTCCAGAAAAAAAAATAAAACTTTGGACTTATTAAAAGTCCATTATGGAAACTAAAGTTGTAAGGTTTCTCCTAATATATGATGCATCGTCTCTTACTCTTGCTTTTGAAAACTGAGTCAGCCTGACAGATCATTTTACAAATTGGTAAACTAATATAGTTTGGGATTTATAAATCGTAGAATCAATCTTTATCAAAATTGGTGGAAAAACTAAAAAGTCGGTGAAAACGAAGTAAAAATCGACGAATAACCGACAAAAAATCAGTTAACAGAGAGTGATGAAAAATATTTAATATAATGTCATTTTATTTTAATTTCTTAAATAAATAAAATACAACTTAAAGTATTTATTATTTTTTATTCTACACGTGAACTTGTTATTAATAAATATTAAATATTAAATATTATTGTTGTATATAATTAAAACTGATTGAAGTAGTGTGATATGTGTGATTTGGATTTTTGTGTGTATATTAAATGTGAATAACTTATAAAATAATATTTTATTTTTAATTATTAGTAATATAACCTTATCATATTATAGTTCTTGAATATTATATTAATCACACTTTATTTATTAAATCTTGAACCGACATTTTTATTGGTTTAATAACTTGTTTGATTTAAAAAAAAAATATTTACTTTTTCTTATTTCTTCATTTTTTATTGTGTCTTCATTCTTCTCCATTATTCATTTTTATTCCTTCATTTCTTTTATCTATTAGATGTGGTAAAATGAGTTAAATAAGTTGGTTTATCTCAAACCCGTTCATGAAATATAAAATTTAAATTTTGAGTCCAAATTAAATGTAATTGTGATTTAAAATAGTGTAATTGATATTTTAAATTCTACTTATAATATTTATATATATTTACAATGGTAAAAAATTTTAGATAAGTAGATAACTTAATACAAAAAATGATGTGATAGATATAAATAATTATATTTTCATTTCAGATATAACATACAAAAATTATTTATTTAATTTTTATAATTGTATAAACTTTATCTTTTAATTTTTATATTTAAAAATTGTTCCTTTAATCTCTCTGCAAATACTTTAGATCCCTTTTGACCTCTATTTTTACACAAATTTGATTTTTTTTAGTTCTTATCATTTTATAACAATATGGACCAAAAGAAATCTACTATCAAAAGAAATTTAAAAGTATTTGTATAGAAAATAAAATAGATAATTTTTAAATATAAAAATTAAAAGATAAAATTATATAACTGTAAGAATTAAATAAAGAATTTTTTCTTTAATATATTATAATATATATAAAAAAAGAATCAATCCTAAATTTAAACTTCAATTGACCTGAATTTCAGATGTAAAATAGTAGCGAACTAGTCTTGTGAATTGATCGCTAGTTCTCAAAATGCTAGGAGCTTTTAATAAATAAGGAAAATCATTTTAATTAGGTTTTTCATTTTATTTAATTTTCCGTTTATTTATTTTTATTTTATTTTACTTTGATCTTCTTATTTTATACCATTCATTAAATTTATTCAGTTCAAAATCATACACTTGATGGACGATGTAAAGTTAGAGAAGCAACATATTAAATTAAGTTAAAATATTATCATTTTAAATTTAATAAAAAATATATAAGTATTTTTATTTAACTTTATGTTCACCGTGTTTATATCTCTAAACAGTTTAAGCACTTAAAAACTTAACATTTATTTTAATTGACAAAATGAAGCACTTTTAATATATCAGTTTTACTTCAATTCCATCTCTAAAAATCTCTTTCTATTAACACCTGTTATTTCCTCTAATCATAAACATTTATAATTCTTCCTAAAGAATTAACTCATTTTTCAATTAGTCCTTCATAATAGAATCTTAAATAATTTCCTTATTATTTTACTTTGCATGATGAAATTGAAACAAAACAAAACGAATAGAAAATCAAAGTATTAATTTTATCTAATAAATTAAAAGAACAAATTCACAAAAGTTGAGCACACTCACCATATAATATCTCAGATCTTCATGGACAATAAAGAAAAAACGAAAAAACAACCTAAGGGGTAAAAATATTAGTGTACCATATGACTCTCTATCTGGTAGAATTAGTTATGGACTTATGCAATCATCAACATGCCCTTTCACCCTTATGAATAAGCTACATTTAACTTGTATTAGGAAGTGACGTATGGGAAAGAGAAATTTTCATTGCTACGTTGGCAAGTCTGTGAATTATCAAATGCTACCAGAGTTGCAGAATCACATTCTCGACGTATGCCAACGTTAGCCTAAACTTAGAAAGTTAGACAAATGAGCCAGCATTAAGTTGTTTCATAGATTTCTAGCGTCCTATATATTACAATTTACAACAAATTCACGGTCCTTTAATGTTTTGGTATAATTCAAGTCAGCACAATAAAAGTTCTAGCATGGTAGGATCAGCATCCATATTCCTACACTCTACATGTCAACCCTGACTTTTGTGTAAAAAGTGACATTAACACACTATAAATAATACATAGGTGGCTACTAATAGCCTGAAACGCCGAGTCTTTAATTTATTATTGTTTAACTTTTCTTCTCTAAATTATATGTCACATAGTTTGATTTTAATGCTGTTGAAGCCTACAATTATGTGTAGGGGGTACTCATCATCAGGGATGTTGACCATTTTTTCTGCTGCTTCAACAACCACGTGTATGAATGTGCAAATGAAAAACAAAAGAAAAGAGATGAATTTCATGAAATGGCTGAAACTATTTCACTAAGCTTATTAACAGGCAAAATGCAAAGGGGTGTTAGGTCAGCCCTTTTACGTCAGAAATAAAAACCAATCTGCATACATTATGGAATTTTATAGTTTTCAATGACACTACAGTTGAGTGAACTTGAAGCTGACACACAAATACACTGTTACTGCCAAATGGTTTAAGGAAATGTTTGACTTCCAAAATGTTCCTTTAAAGGTTGTACTTGAGGGGCAAGGAAAAGGGAAGCCATATTCTCTTCCTATCATAGGAGAGAATAAGTCCAAATCACAAGAGATTCTGGTTTTTTGGAAGTGGGTTTTGCCAAGAATAGACATGTAACCTCTGATTTTCACTAGATATCAGATGAAATGTTATTCTCAACATTCACAATACAGTGAGGACTATAACCACCGAATTCAGCTCACGGTCACTTTCATCAATATAAATTATACATATAGATAGCAGGGTTGAATCAAGGGAACTCACTTTAATTAAAACCAAAAAAGGAAAGCCAAATTGAAAGGAAAGCCAAATTGAAAGGAAATCTTTGTAGATCATAACAATGTGCCTATTGAATCTTCACTCGATCGGTTGCAAATCAAGTAGAGAACACTTCTGCATTAATAAGATGCATGAGAGAGATTTAACAAAGAGTAGATAATTGGGTGGGGGTGGGGAGATAGTATTGTTACTTGGTTTGCAGCTTTGCAAAGAAAATTACATTGCTTAGTTTTTATTATATGTTCCATAAGAAGCATAATATGTCAACTATACGTTAATAATATCAAGAATACTTCTAAATCTTCTTGCTAATCTTTCTACATCCTTTTTGTATAGTAAGTCTTGAATGCGTTTTCATTTAATAAAGTAGTAAGAAAATTTGTAAGAAGATATGACATTACTCTATTATGAGTGGAGTACCTGATAGGAAGACTGCATCATTACTCAGTTCTTGTTGTTGGGTCAGTGGATAGAACTAGGAGAAGAGGAGGGCCTATTGGAATCAGCTCCATGGTTCTCTTCAACACCTAGAATTCTACCTGGAATGCAGAACCCAGATAATCCATCAGACACAAACCTGCTGCCAAAGATGGAAGGTTGGTTCACTGGCTGTGGCCTGTGATGCTCAGAGGAAGTCATTGGAAATGATAAACTGGACTGAAGGGTCCCCCCACTTTGAGCATAAGCTGAAGCAGAACCTTGGCCTATAAATGGCTGAGAGTTGAGTATGAGCCCCAACCTGTTCACATGATCTGTGGTTGGTGATTCATTGTTCCAAGTCACAGTTCTTTGATAATGGTTCTCAAACCCAACTGGGGTTGAGCCAGCAAAAAGGGTTTGGATTTGGTGTTCATTTGAAGGAGGTGTTTGATTTGCTCCTGTTTGCTGTGATTGCCAATGAATGAGGCCAGGGTGGTCTTGGAAGCAATGGAGGGATAGGCCAAGATCTTCTGAGGAGTTGTTGGTTTGAAAATTGATGGGGTCAGTGTCAACATGGGTTGAAATGAAGACCCCCAATTGCCTTTGGAGCTGAAAGTTGTAACCACAAGACTCTGATTGTTGTTGATGTGGTTGTTGTTGCTGATGTGAAGTGGCTAGGATTCCACTTGAGCCTGCAGCATCATTCTGCTCTTCCTCATGAGTAGGTGGATGCCATGGAGGAAGCTCAGCAAGCTTGTCAATGGAAGGCTTTGCTTTCTTGATGAGCCAGTCCACAGCCTTGCTTGGTCTGTCATAGCCAAGTCTGTCTTGAACATCATAGAACTCAATGGCTGTGTGTGCAGAGAGCCTAACCCGGCGATCGCGTGGCCCTTTGGAAGTGTAGACCTTGCTGTGGCGATCTTTTCTACCTGTGGACCTAACAATGTGCCCTCCTTCTACTTGAACAATATCTCCTACACTGGTCCTCATGCCCCTTGTGATTGTTCCTCCTCTATTATGCTTTGTGTGTTTTATGACTTGGTTCAAAGTAGGTGGTTCTATTTGGTGTGAACAACTAGTTATGCCTTCAGCATATTAAGGTTGGTTTTGGGATACTTGATAATGAGCTGTGTGTGCTGATCAAGTTTTGTTGTTGTGAGTCATGTGCACCTTGTATAGGGCTTAGTGGTTGATGCTGATTCCCACTTAAATCCAGTTTTTCTTTTTTCTTTTTTTCAAATTATCTCTCCCTTTTTTCTTCCTATATGTGGCTTTCTTCTTTTTTTCTTGAAAGGGTTTGTTTTCTCATAGGTTTTCTTTAAGCAGACACACTTTGCTTTGCTTACTGTTGCTCTTAACTATAGTTGCCCGTAGTCCTTCATCTGCTGCAGCTGTCCACAGGTTTTGAATTGTGACAATTCTGCCACTGCTGCTGGTCCCAAAAAGCCAACACCTGCCATTGCAATCTTTCAGATTCCTTTTACCCACTCATAGAGCCATATGAATGAATATATACATAAAAAAAAAAAAAAAAAACTTAATTACTCGTGCTTCTTTATGTGAACTATGGTAATCTTATCTGTGTGCTCTTCATCTAGAGACAGTAAAAGGACCGGGTAAATCAGTAGATAGGTGATAATTTAACTGCTGATATTCTCTACATGGGAAACACAAAATTTGTAGAAGAATTAACTTGCAGAATTTTTTTTCAACTTTAGCCGGTTGTATTAGGAGGGTAAAAGCACAAACTACTAGAAAACATTCAACTAGTGATTTATTCAACTTTGAGGTGAGGGGATATCACATGGCTCAAAAGGTTTGCAGCAAGGAATTGATGGACAGAGTGAAGGGGAAAAAAGGTACCTTGGCCTATTGAAAAAGCTCGTGGATGCTTCTGCAAAGCGTGGCAGAGTCAGGTCAGAGAAGAAATTAAAGATCTTTTGGTAGTTTTTAGCCCCACAGACGCAAATGTTAAGAGACCATGTCACAATGCTCTCTTGCAGATATATATATATCTCTTTGGAGTTTAACTTGCCCCTCAACTTTCTTTTTTATGTGAATTTAGATATTCTCAATTCAAGAATTAATCTTTTAAAATATTATATTCATTTAAGAGACTCATTTCTTTAAAATATCTGCCAACCATAGTAAATAACGTTGGAACCTCTACTTTCTCTTCTAGTGCATGTACTCTGTAACCTCTTTGGTGACAGTAACAACCCCACGTTGCTAGTGATGAGCTATGATTATCAAGTTCATGAATGATACACATGTAACTATCAATGGCCATCTCTTCCACCCACGCCTTTTGAAGGCTTTGATAATGACACGTAACATTTTGTTGGTTCCTTCCCTCTATGTTAAGAAATGAGTGATTCCTCTAAAAAGAATAGCATGCACCCTCTTCTCACCTATATATTATGCACTCTCATTATGACGATGCTCTTCAATTTTTCTACCAACCCAAATCATGCTTCCTGGAACATGAAAAGAGAGGAAAGTTTACTCTACTAGAATAGGAGATTTAAACCCATTTTCTAATAGGACGCATGCATTTAACGAGCCTGCTGATTCCTTTTTTGGTAATAGGGAAAGAAACAAAGGAAAAGAAAATGAGAAAACATAGTAACAAATTATGGAAACTTTCTCCATGTATTCACTGACCAGCAATTCAATGCAAAACTTTGGTCTGCGAGTTACTTGCATATCGCCTATGATATATTATCTGGTTGTTTTTCCCAGCATTTTAACCTTCTCTTTATAAGCTTGACTACACATGTAATTTTCTTAAAATAGATTAATTAAGGCGTGATTCCCAAAAGAAAAAAAATTGATAAAATTCTTTAGATACTTGTAACATGTTATTTTATGAATACATATACATATATATATTCTACTACATAATTTACTTTTTAAATTATTTACCTTTCAAAACTAAAATATAATACACATTGCATATTTTTATTTTAAACAATACTATAAATATTTAAAACAATCAACTATTGGATTCCAAACTATACACGACACCCCAAAAGCCACATGGGATGATATATACATATTAGCAGACTTACATTTAAGTGACGTTCTTGTCACTTTTTTATAATACATTAGTGATAACTTATGTACAAAATTATCTTTACATGTCTATTGTAGTGTAATAGTTAACGAAATAATAAATAGAAAATTAATATTACTATAAAAATGTATAGTAACATGAAATATTACGTTTCTCGAATTGTTTTTAATTTTGATTTTTTATCCATTGTCCAAAAACTAATTGATAGCAAGACCGTAATTATTTAACTAGGAAACTAATTTAACACTTCCTAATTGAATAGAAATTGAAACAAGAAGTTGATTAATATTATCTTAAATACGATTTTAATTCTGACAAAACAAGTGATAACATTCACGGTCTAAATATCGTCTAATAATAAATTATTAACTTTTAATTAGTTGACATTGAAAACTACTTTTCATTATGAACGTATGACTATTAAACTCTTTAGTTCTTCCAATTGTTACAATTTTTTTATTTTAATTTAAAAAGTTATTTTTCTTTTACCATTTTTATTTGTTCTTTACTCCCGTTAAATATTACAAGTTTTTATTTAGTCTGTTTAGATAACACACGTTTCTCATTTATTCCCCGTTTGCCAGAGACAAATAAACACCTAATGAACAAAACATACAGAAGACAATAACATTACAAAGGAAACTCATATTAACAATGAGATGTTGGTTTTCTCCACTTATATAAATCTTTGTCAGACAGAGATTAATTTGTTAGTGTATATAATCAACTTTTCTTTATACCACTTTATGTTTATTTTGATGTAAGTGTGACAAATGATTTCAGTTGCAATAACTTGTGAGTAAGTTGTTAAACTATCAGACAGAGGGGTAGTAAGCCATGGCGACAATATGGCAATTATCTACCAATTGGACAAAAAACATAGGATGACAAAAGTTGGTTTATTATTGAATATATTGGCTGAATATCTAGCAATTATCTATAGGTGCTTTATTCAATATTATTGTTCTGCAATGATTATTTCTTTAGACATGAGCAAAGGGTGGGGATATATCAATGGGACTTAATACATTAATGGAGAAACAAAGTCTACATGGACGCTGACAAATGGAATCAATGAGAAGAAAGAGGTTGACCAATAGAACCGGTTGATTTTCAGTTTTGTCTGGGACATTCATGAGCTAAAAAAGAAGAGCACGCGTTTGAAATCTTGGTTAATTAGTGGAAAGTTAGATTTGTACGAGGCTTCTAATTGGGTGTTCTATCATAACATTTCCTAACTTAGATCTTGAAGACAAGTAGGGGAAGGATTTGTTAGAGGAAAATTGAGTGTACTTTTTTCTTATGCCTAATTATTTTTATGCTATTTAATTTTGCTTATGAGTTATTATTATTATTATATATAGTAAAAGAAGATTTTAGGTGTGGATGAGATGGCATCAATCTCTAGTCTCTTCAGTTTGTTTTAATACGTGTATTGTTGCATCTATCTCAGCTTTCGATCGCTAGAGTGGTTACTTTTATTGTTATTTCCCCAGTTAATTGCATTAAACATTGTTGAATTATTATCAATTCATGAGAATTCTTCCTATTTTATTTCTTGTTACAAAAAGTTTTAAGCATATGAAAATATCAATTGTTCGATTAAACTAATTTTTAATTATTTAAACTTTCAATCATTCAACATGCTTGATGCTTCTAAAAATAAAATTCTTGATGAACAATGCACCATAATTACATTTTAATGATTTGATATATAACAATAAAGATAGAATTGAAGTAGTTAATCGCACTATAATTTTGTTATACTTGTTATGTTTATGATTGAAACACACGGAAAACCGAGTGAAGAAAAAGAAAAACGGCACAAGTTTCAAATTAAATAATGGTAGCTAGATAGAATTTTTTTCTAAGGAGTATGAAAAACACACTATTAAGTTATTTTATAAAAGAGTGAATGTTTAATTATTTTTGAACTTTTAATATAATAAATACTTTTTTCAATGATTTTATTATTATTTTCTTAACCAATATATAAGGTCATTGGTCAGCATTTTTTTTATTTAGCAATGAGTTTTCAATTTATAGAAGCTATTTAATATTATTTGGTTTTGGATTTAATTTCAATTTTGTCTGAAGAAAAATTGATAGTGAGATATTGAGTGCAACGGAGTTTTACCAGTTTCTGAGAGCAAAATTTAGAATTTTAATACATAGTAAAATTTACAAACTTATAGATTTATAGATTTATAGATTTTATCAAAAAAATTGGATTTGGTAAAATTAGGAAACAGTCAAATCACATTAATTCAGTCAAGTGTTTTATATAGACCAAACATAAAGTTTATTTATTAATCTTAGGAATGATACCTAACATATATAGAGTGTTGAGTTATGTAATAATGACTAAGTGGAGAAAAAGCTCTACTAGATAACCTCTTGTTTCATGTTGATGTAAGCTCGCTTGATTTTCCCTCCTTATATACAAATAACATCCCATAAAATATATTTTTATATAATTTTTTCTGAGTAAATATATTTTTATTAATTTTAATTTTTAGTCACTGAATTCTTATATTAAATATTTTAATATTTAAATTTTAAAAAATACATATTTTTAATCTCTAAATTATACAAAATACATATTTTTGGTTCATAAATTTTATAAAATATATGCTTTTAATTTAAAAATAAAAAGATACTAAAAATACGTATTTTATAAAATTTAAAATATTTGATATAAAAATTTAAAAAT
>JAMLFT010012562.1:0-10347 GCA_026544285.1 Pachyrhizus erosus
TTTAGTTTTTAATTAGATTTAACAGAAACTTAATTAAAAAATAAAAAAATCAAAGACCTATTTGAAAATTTTAGTTTAATGATCTATTTAAAGAATTACCAACCATTATAGGTTTGTATTTTCATATCTGCAAGTCAGTACTCTCACTTATGCAAGTTTTAAATTCAGTATTGTTGTGTTATTCAACCATTTAGAACTTATAGGGTGAACATTCTGGCTTAAAGAGATTTGCAACTTTTTTTAATTAAGTCTCTTAATTATTTATCATTTTTAAATAGGTTTCTGTTTTTATTTTCCTTTGAAATGGGTGCTTGAATTTGTATTTATTTTTTAATTACAAGTTCAAAGACTTAAAAAAAAAATTCAGATACCTAATTAAAAATTTGGGAAAAATTCAAGGATCCATAGAGTAATTAAACTTTACATTTTTACATTAGTATCACATTTTCCTAAACAAACTAACCAACTAACCAACTAATAATAAGGTGATTGGAAAAAAGCTTTATCTAAATCAAACTATAAATTAAGAAAATTAAAATCATTATTATAAAGACATAGGATGAGGATGAAAAAAATTAACTATGTTAGACTTTGAAGAAAATTATAATCGTACTTCTTTAAGATAATACTTATTACACTCGCACTCCTTGCTTAAAATGTCTCTATAGTGTATGATTTTCAAAATTTCGTTACAAAAACACCTCCTATGTTGTTACAGTGTTAACTCTGTTAATGAAAATGTGTCATGTACTTGTCATGTATTTTTTTAATAAAATTTTTGGACAATTTTTCCTTTTTGTACTTGTTTAAACTAGAAAATTATTTTTGAAATTAAAAAAGTAAATTATACTCGCACTCTTTCCATTTTTCTATTTATTACAGTCACACTCCCTCAATTTAGCATTTATTATAATCGTGTCCCCTCATTTTATTGTTAATTGTTACTAATTTGGATATGTGAGATGATAATCCTTTTGTTTTATCTTTTCTCAACCTGTGATGATTTACTAAAATATTGAATTCTTGGGTTGTCTCTTAAAATTTGTTTTCAATCCTAATTTTAGTTTTAATCTCATTTTTAATTTTTTTTTTAAATTAAAAGCCCCCCACCCCCCCCCCCCCCCAAATTTCAAATTGAAATATCACATTAATGGATTGTATCTTTGGAAATATAACTTATATTGACCCCTTATATTGCAAATTTGTTGAGAAATTTATTGATTATGATAGCATTTTGATAGATGGTATTAATCATCCATAAGGAAATTATGGGGAGTCAATATACCCCTAACTCCACATGGTACATACACTTCTCCAAAGTGTCAAAAATCAATTCATTTATGGTCATAATTCTTTGTGGGGACCTTCCTTTTCAGAATTATACTCTCCTTTCATCATGCATTGTTTAGCACTATCAAGTTGTGTAAGCTAATGTTGTTCATCCAATGTTAGGTTACGAGTCTACCTTTTAGGACTTCCAAACTTATGACGTCACTCCTAAGATATTTGCCAAAATCATGCCCTCCAATCCACGACGTATTATACTATAACTTCCCTCACACCAACCTCATTAATCCTAGACCTCCCACTCAACTTATTCACACCAAGTTCATAGTTTCAAAAAGCACTCTATGAATCTCAATAAAGTTACACATGGTAAAAATTATTAATGTACTTCATGATACTTTTCCTTTAAAACTATACAACAACGTATATAAATATTTTAGGCTAAAATATTATCTTAGTTCATTATATTTTATTGTTTTTCCATTTTTGTCCTTTATGTTTTAAAATCCCCAAATTGGTCATTAAAGTTTGCAAAAGAACCCATTTTGGTCCTTTTGATCATTTGACGTTAAATATGCTAACAGAAGATGTTGACATATTTGTTAATGCTTAGTAGGATGATGAAGTGGCTTGTTAATTGAAATGACGATGTTTTTGGTTTTCCCATTTTGGTCCATTATGTTTGTTAGTTGTCTCATTTAAGTAGTTTATGTTTTTAAATTGTTTCATTTTAATTCAATAAGTTTACAAAAAGTTGCATTTTAGTTTTGCAAAATCTAAAGATATGTTTTATTTTTACAATCATGTTTGTTACTAGAACTTCATTACCTTATACCAAAACTATCTAGTGATTTCAAATTTCTTCAGAATTTGATTATATTTCAACAAAATGCATGATACTAAACAAGATACACTAGAAATAAACAATACATTACAAAAATTTGCAACATCGGCTTGATTTTGCATATTGACTAACAATACCAAAAGTGTCAAAATCTATCTAATTTATTTTGTTAGAATATTTACAGATTTTTGGTGGATAATGGTCTTTTCATGAGCTTCTTTATTTTGTGTTTCATGTTGAAAGGGAAGGAAGATAGTGGTTGTCAATTGTTTTTATTGGCATTATGAAGAATGTACGAACGAGAAAAGTATAGTCATCATGAGGCATTTTAAAAGAATTTTGAATTTGCATAACTCTTTAATTTGCAATAGATAATGGTTGAAAATTTTTGTGATTGAGTCTATTGTGATGTTATTAATAATTGTTATTTTTGTAATGTAGGTGTTAGCCTTAACAATTCTTATATTATTTGTGTTTTGTAGCAAATTTACCTAAATTATGAGAAAATAGATAGATTTTTACATTTTTAGTATTATTAGTTAGTATGCAGAATCAGGTGAATGTTATAGAATTTTTATAATGTATTATTTATTTCTGATATATGTTATTTGGTATTGTGTATTTTATTAAAATCTAATCAAATTCTAAACAAATTTGAAGTCATTAGATAGTTTTGGTACAATATAATGAAGTTCTAACCGCAAACATGATTATCAAAATAAAGCATATCTTTGGAATTTGCAACACTAAATTGCACCTTTTCACAAACTTAATGGAACAAAATGAAACCATTTAAAAACATAATTAATTTAAATTGGACCATTGACAAATTTAATGGACCAAAATGAGAAAACAAAAAACATCGTCATTTTATTAACAAGCTACTTTATCAGCCTAGTCAACATTAATAAATATGTCACCATCTTCTATAACATATTTTATTTATCATATGATCAAAAGGACTAAAATGAATTCTTTTTACAAACTTAAAAGACCAATTTAAAAAATTTAAAATATAAAAGAATAAAATAAAAAAAGAAAAAAACATAATAAACTAAAATAATATTTTAACCAATATTTTATAGTATAATGTATCTCTAGTATACTTCTATTACATTATATAAGATCTTGAGAACATATGCTTATAAAATATCATAAAATATTATTTTAACATAAATATTTTTATAATAATTTATAAGAATATAATCGTAATAAAAATACATAAACTAAGGTTATTAATCAATTTCCTAACTTTTTGGTAAAAAAAATAATTTCTTAACTTTATGACAAAGAGAGTCATTACTTAATTCCTTTATTAACAAAAAAAAACTTTTTATAACAACTTTAAGTTTTACAATATATATTTGTATTTAAGATAATTTTTTTTTTAAATACATACATATTTTGTTTTTTTGACAACGTAAATATTGTTATTTATTTTGTAATAATTCTTCCTTAGAAATATGTTGCTTTTATATAAGATGTTAAATAAAATTATTTCATTCCGATAAACTATAAATGTCAATATATTAAAAACATGTTTATAGGAACATATGTATAATTTTCTAATATTATACAATAAAAATCATTATTTGAGAATTAATACTTAAGATGCAATTTTACGTTATAATATATTATTTTAAATTCAATTTAGATCTGTATGCTTAAAATAGATATTGTTCTCATAAAATATCACTTTGACTTTTAATTAAGGACTTTATAATAAAAATATGATTTAATAGCACTAGGTAATAGTTTTAATTTTGATTAAAATTCTATATCTTAAAATATCACTTGTACCCGCATAAAATCCTAGCTTAATTAGATAAAAAAAAACTAAAGAAATAAAGTTATTATACTATCATTTCTTATATAAGATGAAATATATATATATATATAGTTTATAACATGATTCAAGTACATGAAACATGCCTTACCATAATAATTATTAAAACACAATTTTTATACTATGGTGTTAACCTTAATGTAATTTATGCTTTTAATTAATAAAATAGGATAGAAAAATAATTTTTTTATCACTTAGACTAATCTCTCAAATTATTATTATAATTATTTATATAATTTATTATATCATACTTTAAGAAAATAATTGTATAAATACCTAATCATCTAAGATGGCACATTAATTAGGATCAAAAGGCGATGATCACAATTTCATTTCATGAATTTATACAAGTTCCAAAGTGTTCATAACTATATTCAAACCTTCATATGAAACTCATTACATATTCATATCAAATCATAACCACAATCTAATTTGACCTTACTCAAGCATATTAACAACATCACAACATGTCAAAGCATACAAACAACATACTATAAACAAAAAAAAATTAAGATATTGACAATAATCAAAAGGATTAAACAATCAAATAATGAGTGTACGAGACTTTGGAAAAAAATTCATGACTACCTCATTGTAGAAGCAACAAAAATAGAAAACCATACTCCATTTCCTTTTTACTTCACACATCACATCATTAGTAGTACTAAAAATAATATCATTTATATATATTTGTATTAATAAGATGTTCTTTTTAGTTTTCTTAATAAACAAAGTCTTGTCAACCTTGCCTCTTGTAAAATTGTGTTTAATTAAGAAGTTAATTAACCTTTCATACCAAGATTTTAGTGCTTATTTTAATTCATAAAGTGTCTTTTCAGTTCATATACATGATTAGGAAAGTCATAATCAACAAAACTAAGAGGTTGAGTGACATAAACTTCCTCATTAATATAGTCATTCCAAGAAAATACTTTTGACATCTATTTGAAAATTTTTAAAATCCATTAAGGAAGCAAAGGCTAAAAGAAGTCTTATAGTCTCAATTCTTGCAACAGGAGCATAAGTTTCATCACAATACTTTCTTCTTGGTTATAGCCTCTTGCTACTAAATGGAAAAGTTTTATTTTTTGTTATAAAATCGAATTCATCCATTTTGTTATAAAATCCCATCTAATACCAATTATTTGTTAAGCATTAGTTATTGGCACAAGATCCCAAACATCACTTCTTTAAAATTGATTTAACTTTTCTTACATAGCCAATAATCAATATTCATCACTACTTGTGATACAAAAGCAACATCTTTACAAAATTATTAAGAGATAACGAGTGGTTACCCTTTGTTTATGTCACCTATGATATTTTCAAGCGATAGGTCTTTTAAGATTTTCCATTCTTTAGGTAGCTCCATTTTAGGTTATTGAGTTTTATCATAATTTAGTCTTTTCTCAGTGTTAAGTCTAGTTTCCTCAATTTGGCTAGATTCTTCAAGTTGTTTTGTACAATCATCATCTAGACTTATTTTTTACTCACAAGGGATTACCTTATGGCCATTAGTTTCTTCAAAAGTAATATGAACAAATTCTTCAATTATTAAAATTCTTTTATTGAAAAATCTATAAGATTTACTAGTTAAATAATATCCTAAAAATATAGCTTCATCTACCTTTAAGTCAAACTTACCTAAATTATCTTTGTCATTATTCAAAACAAATCATTTAGTGCCAAAGACTCTTAGATTGATATGTTAGGCTTTCTTCCTTTAAAGAGTTCATAAGGAGTTTTCTTCAAAATAGATTTTATAAGCATTCTATTAAGAACATAACAAGTTGAATTAACCACATTTGTCCAAAAGTATTTAGGAAGATAGGTTTATTTAACATAGTTCTTGCAAGTTCTTCTATAAATTGATTTTTTCTTTCAACGACTTCATTTTTTTGTGGAGTTCTAGGAATTGAAAAATTATGAGAAATATCACTTTCATCATACAAATTTTCAAAATCTTCATTTTGAAACTCACCTTCATGATCACTTCTTAGAGTCTTAATTTTCAAATCCTTTTCATGTTTAATAACTTTGGAAATTTTCTTAAAGCTTTAAAAACTTCACTTTTAGAGATAGAAAAAGAGTCCATGTGAATCTAGAATAATCATCAATAATTACTAAAGCGTTATAGTTCCTTTCTAGATTCATGGTTCTTGAAAGTCCAAACAAGTCCAAGGGAAGTAATTCTAAAGGCTTTGATATAAAAACTACACCTTTAGGTTTAAAAGACACTTTGACTTATTTTCCCTTTCAACAAGCATCACATAACTTATCCTTTTGAAACTCGAGCTTAGGAAGTCCTATTACAAGGCATTTGGCAATAAGTTTATTTAAATGTTTCATATGAATATGAGCAACACACCTATGCTAAAGCCAAGAATCATTATGGTTACTCAAAAGACATTTAGAATCACCAATGAATACTTTTTATAAGTCCAATATATAGATGTTATGAATTATATTTCCTATAAGTTTCACATCATTTAAAGGACTACCAATCATGCAATATTCAAAATTGAAAGAAACCTTAAATCCTTTGTCACACAATTTACTAATACTAAGCAAATTATGTTTTAATCCTTCAAAAAGTATAACATTTTCTATGCATACATTTTATAGAGTTTTGAATTTTACCAATTCCCATAATTTTCCCTTTGTGGTTGTTACCATAAGTCACAAATCCATCTTGTTTTGAGGATATTTCAAAGAATTTTGTTGAATCTCCCATCATATGCTTTGAACACACGTTGTCCAAATACTAAAGAGATCTTCCAGCCTTCAAGCACACATTAGTGTTTTCATGTTAAGTAATCATTAAGCAGATGTTAGCCTTCTCTTCCTCACTTTAGTCACTTGAGGAGCTTGCTTCACTATCATCCTAAGCAATGTAGGCTATCTCTTCTTAGTTGACCTTTTATGCTTCTTATCTCCCTTTTGTAGTTTCCTTAGGTAGATTGGGCAATCTGCCTTGATGTGACCTTGTTTACCACGTTCAAAACAAGTATATCTAGTTGGAGTAGAATTAGTTTTCTCTGTGTACTTTTGATGAAATGTTCTTTTGTCTCTTTCTTTGTTTCTTATAAATTTGGTCAACTTCTTAACAAGTAGATTGTGGTTTTCATTTTCAAATTTTTTAGATTACTCTCCTTCACTATCTTCATATGGTGTGGTTGTTGTCTTAAGAGCCAAGTTCTTTTGCTTATTGTCAATTTCTTCTTCTTCCTTAAGTCTACAAAGCTCTAACTCATGTTCTCTTAACTTCCTAAAAATTGTAGCCATGTTCATGGTAGTTAAACCCTTTAATTCGAAGATAGCCATCACTTTAGGTTGTCATGTTATACTGAGACTTTGGAGAATCTTCATGTTGAGCTCCTCCCTATCAAATTCCTTGCCAAGAGAAATCAAGTGATTTACAATGTGTGTAAATTTTTCCTACACATCTTGAATGCTCTTTCCTAACAACATTATAAACATCTCATACTCTTGTATTAGGGTATCCTTTCTTGACCTTTTTACTTATTCGGTTCCTTCATAAGTGACTTCAAAAATGTTCCAAAATTCCTTTGCACTTGTAGATTGTGAAACATGAAAGAACTCATCGAGAGTCAAGGTAAAGGAAAGTATATTTTATGTTATAACATCATATTGAGCACGACTATTTTTAGCATCTGTCCAATTAGCAAATTCTTTTTCAATGGTTTTACCATCAACTACATGAGTGGAAATAAAGAGACCATTAACAACAACTTCCCATACACCTCTATTTTTGAATTCAAGAAAAAAATTCTTACGAATTTTCCAAAAAAGCATAGTTTTCTCTAGCAAAAAGAAGGGGTCAATTTATAGAAATTCCTTTAGTAAATGTTTGGTGATGCCCAACCATTTTAAGGATCAAAAACAATTTGAAAGACTATTAAAAGAAGTTCCAATCACCATGTGTTAGATAAATTAACTTATTTCATGGGGAATCCAAGAGGAGAGTGAATTGGATTATTTTCAAATTTTCTTTGAAGCCTAATTTTCTATCAATAATTCTTTTTGCAAGTGGAAAACTTCTTTGAATCATTAGTATGATAGTGTATTAATAGTTGTGTTTACTTATCTCTTATTACTGAGACTATCTTTAACACATGATCATAAAAGCAAAGTTTGTAATATGAATCAAAAAATTAAAAGATAAGAGAGAAACAAAGAAAAACACAAGATTTATACTAGTTTGATTTCAACCTGAAATCTACATCTAGTGTTATACAAAACAACTTGAACTTGGACCTAATTCACTATTGATTTTGTATACACATAAACTCGCATACACATGAACGCCATATGCACCATACCTCTTGAAAGACTATCAAGAACCAATGCAATATAGAAAACCTATCTACATGCAATACAACTAAGAAACCTACCCAAAGTGAAAATCAAAATGAAGTTAAAGGAAAGAATTCACCTAGAGTGAAGATATGAACAATTTGAAGTTCTTCCTAACTTTCTTTCATATTCCCTTCATGTAACTTGATCAAGATTAATTGATTCATTGATGGTAAGAAAAATATGACTCAAATAATCTCTTAGATGATGACAGACTATTTCAGGATTTTCTTTTATGAAAAAGACAAATTAATTTGATAGAATGAAGTGTTACGTATGAGAGATTTCAAAACTGTGTTTAAATAACTTTTAGAATTAAGATAATCAATTATTTTGTTCTTAATATCATTTGGAAACATTGATGAACAAAATAGTCAATTATATCATGAGATAATTGTTTAACTACAAAAGACTCTTTTTTTTTTCTACTACAAATAACCAATTATTTTAAGTGGATAATCAATTATCTATAAAACAATTTAATTTTTCAAAAAGAATAGAATATGAGATAATTGATTAATATAAGTGGATAATTGATTATCATAAGTAGATAATTGATTAACTTAAGTGAATAATCAACTATTTTATTTTTGGATTGAGATCTAATAATTTTTCAAAGATTTTTACCTGGATTCAATCCTTATCTAACATATAGTAAGAATCTATAATCAATTAATGCAATAATGAGAGAATGAAATTATATATGGCCTATATGCATGATTTTAGAATCATTCACACAATAAAAACTATAACAATCATTCTAATAGATTAGTATTCATACTTGAAGTAGAGTATTTTACAAATTACAACATCATCATTAAGACAATAAGACTAAAATTACATAAGAACATAGAAGTCTTCATTCATTTCATCATTACATTATTTAGATTATGTGTAACAATTCTATTTTAGAGTGTCACAATTTGACAATTTGACTTCAATGGAGGGTTTTTGAACATGATAAAGATTATATTATAGACATGATTTAAGGATAAGATGAGAAAAATTTAATGGTATTTTTTAACTAATATATTGATCTTGTAACTTGCTTTTATTTTTTATTTTTTTATTGTAATATTTTTTTGTTCAAGTTAGAGTATTTCTTGTATCATATTTTTTTAAATAAATTTTTGTTTTTAAAATATTATAATTTAAATTCATAATAAATAAAATATTTGAATATGGAAGTTATATTTTGGATTTATAATCACAAAGTTAAGTTATGATATAATATTATTTTTAAATATTGACATTTTTTTTAAAATTACTTTTATATTATAAATTATAGCACACAACCTTAAAAAAAAATACGCAATTTCTCATTCTTTTGATTATCTCAATTAAACATTTATATATTTTTCTTCATATATATTTTACACATTACTATTGTAACTATTTAACAAATTCATCTCTCAATTATATCATATATATTTAATTGAATTTTAATTTTGGTTTATATAAGTATAATCTAAGATGAAATATAATTTGGACCTTGTAAACTACTATATTTCTTTATTAAATATACTCATGTATTTTTCGGAAACAGTTAATTAATCATCTTTTATGTCATCAATTAGTGTTTTGTGGATGTTAACACTTAGCACTTAAAATAAAATTAAAATAATATTTATTTTAAAATAAATGTCACATACAAAAATAGTTATTTTAAATTTTTAAAAAATAAAAATAAAAAATTATTTACATGGAATAAAGAATAAATTGTGTATATACTAAAAAAATATAAATTATTTTTATATTTTTATCCAATTATATTAAATTTATTTACTTTTATAATATTACTTTAAAGATCATGTTATCCATATTCTTTAGAATTTATTAACTTTTGATCCTTCATTTGTTGAAAGTTTTCATTTTTAATCTCTTATAGTTTTTTTTATTAGTTTTAGTCTTAAAAAAAAATTCATTCTATTTTTAGTCTAAAAAAAAAATTTGTTTCATTTTTAGTCTCTAATTTTTTTCTATTTTAAATCTA
>JAMLFT010012563.1:0-10347 GCA_026544285.1 Pachyrhizus erosus
TATATATTTTAAATATTTTACTATTTTTATTATTTTTAGTATGTTTAATTATTTTTTATTTTTAATTATTTTTATGTGTTGATGTTTTTTTATATTGTATTATTTATAGTAAAATAAGATAAGATAATATTGACTTATTTTATCCATATTTATTTATAACAACTTTTCAAAAAGAAAAAACTGATTTTGATTTTTAAAAATTTTAAAACTAAAAATGGAACTAAAGGGGACTTTAAATAATCAAAACTTCATATCCACTTTATAAGTAGTTATAGATATTTTAATGTTACATATAAAGTGAACAAATTATTTTTATGAGAGTGAGAACATCACCAATTTAGATAGTATAATCATATATAGATTATTAAAATTTAATATCATGTAACCATTAAAGATAACAATGGATAACAAGTAGTATAATTAATGGATAACCATTAACTATATTACTTGTCCTCTTATTCATATTTGAAAATAATATGCACTTGTTTACATAGTAACTATTTTAATCCTCATCATACCCACTAGATACTATATACACATACATGCACGTGCTACTCATGTTTTATACATTGTAAAGTTAACAAATTAATAAAAAATAATTAATTAAAATTTTTTTTACACCTAAATTAAAAATTCTCTTAAATTGTTAGACATAACTTTATGTCATTAATTTATATGAAAAATAATTATTTTAATACAATAACACAATATAATTTATAAATTTAATATAAAATTTATAAAATTAATTTATAGTATAATAATAATTAGGTCAATTTCATGTATACTCGTCTAAATTACAAAGTAACGAAATTTATAAATTAAATCTTCCATTATTTTATACTACTTGTTAAACATGTTCCAATACCTTCTTTTATGTTATAACTCATTTCAATTGATTTTCTCTTATTTACTTTAATAATAAAAAATTCTCCCACTATCCTTTTTTTAATTTAATTTATTTTCATTTTCATATGTAAGTAATAAATTATAATTATGCACAAGGATGTAAAAAAATATTTAAACTTCTTTATATCTATACTTCAAATATTAAAGTCTTTAAACTTTAATATTATATTTTATTAATTAAAATAATAATCAATTAAATGTACAATATATATATATATATATATTGTATATATTAATAGGTGAGACAAGCTAGGTATTATAATACCTATTCATAAATCTATGTTCGTTTTATTTTATAAGTAATTACTTGTCTTATCTTCATTCCCGTGTATATAAATATTTATTATAGTCATTGTAGATATTTTATGTGAGTATCCATAAGATCTGGGTAAAATTGTCATCCTCAGTTATAATTTGAAAAATCATGTAATTTTTTTAAAAAACTTATATAACTTGATATATTTTAATTTTAATTATTCAAAATAAAATTTATTGTTTTAAATTTATTTTTCTTCTTCTGCTATAAAAAATACCCTCGTACTATATATGCTTCCCTAAAAATTAAAGAAAAATCAAATGTAAATTTTATAAAAACAGTCATTTTTTAAATTTAATGTTTAATATTTAAATAATAAAATTTCATCCAAATAATAACAAGGCGCGGAAGCTTCCAAAGGATATAAAGGTAAAAAGCACTGACGGCAATTTCCTACACGCGATAACCACGTGCCCCTCTCAAATTCCCACAAAGCCCTTCGCTTTTTTCCTTTATTCCCAAATCACCCCTCACGCGCATGCGCTGTCGACCCCATGAAACGTCGCAGTCGTTCACAAAAACGCTGCGACGTCCACTACCTTTTCGCCACGTGGCGCTGAAAACTCCCATTCGAATGTCAGAACTTTCTTCTATCGCCACGTGTCGATCCAAGATAGATGCTCCCAGAACCGCACTCTCTCTCTCTCTCTTTCTCTCTCTAGAACCTACACACAACACGCTCTTCAATTTCAAACACACACTCTTCAACTTCACTGTCCCTCCTTTTATTGAAACAAAACTTCACTTTCTCAATTTCTCTCTCTACCATCACTTTCTCTCTCCAAGGGTTTTCTCCGCCATTGACCCATCGTCCATCGCAAAGTCACGCCCAATTTCCATGGGTAAATTTCTTGCGCGATTCCATCCGTTCTCTTTGTTTGGTTTTCGTCAAACTCTGGCAAAATGAAAGTGGATTCCTTTTTTCTCTTTTGTGTTTGTTTTTGTGTCAATTTTTTTGCTTGCTGTTTCAAATGCTTCTTTTGATCGTCTAGGTTTTTTGTGGTTCTTTATGGTGCAGAGTTAAACATTGTTGTAATTTTGATAATCTGTCTTGTATAAATTTAGTTTCAAGGGAGATTATAGTTTTTATTTTCTTTAAGAATTCCAGGGTGTTAGTTTTGTTGGGAATGAATGATTATGATCACATTTCTGTGCATGCATGAGAGGGTTTATTTTCTTGAATGGAAATTTGTGTGAGCTGGGAAGTTTTGGGAAGTGAGGAAACTTCTTTGATACCAATCTTGACTGGTTGATTGCAATTTGTTCTGAGAATTGGCAAGTAAAGGGGAATAAACTCCTAGGTGCATTGTTTTCCATGTTCATTTATGTTAATCCAGGGGAGAGGTAAAGAAGTTTGCTTTCTTTCTGAAATTTTGTTGTTCTGCAACAGAGCAGGCTTTTACATCCTCCTGCTTTTGGATTCACTTCCAGTTTGGTGAATTGAGGTGAAAAGTTAAATATCATAAAAGATATTTTCCAACCCTGCATGCATAACGATTTGTGGTTTCTTGCACGTATTGGAGTTCTCTTTGTCTTTACTTCTCAAGATTAAAAAATGTTCAACACTGTGAACTGTTATCCCTTCAGTCTTCTATGTGTTTAACTTCTGATCCTGGGGTTTTTTGGACTTGGATTCTGTTGAATGCAATTGGTACTCTGTTTTTGTTGTTTGCTCTGTCATGGGTTCATAAATGTTAGTCTTCTTGATGATAACTTAATATAAGTAGTCATTATTAATATGCCTTCTAAGGTTGGATACTTTGATCTCTTTATGGCTAATTTGGAGCACACATTTTTTATTAGTTTCCTTTTGTTGTGGGTTATGAATGCCATGTTTTTAATCCTTATGTATGGCTAGCTAAATGATTTAGGTATAGATTTTGGCCTAAGATTCAAGTTATTCGTTAAGGAATGGAAATATTTAATTGTGTGATTTATTTGTATTATTGTGGCTCTTTCATAAATTGTGTGGTTAACTAGTACCTATGTTCTTCATCTACTTATGATTGAATTGTTTACAGACCTAATGATAGAGGTAAACTTGCTCGTTATGACTTGCCTTCAATTTAATTTGAGATCTACATGGTAATCTTTTATTTCTTTTATCTTTTAATCCATCCAAGTTGATGCAATGTATGACAAATTCCATAAAGTATGCTGATCTCCATATTTTTAGACTTTGCATATTTCCTACTACAATTTAGTGGTTGAAAGATTTGGCTTTTATTAACCATTAGTATCGATGATTTAAATAAAGAAACTCCTACTCTGTACTGCACTTCTGTTTTCACCTAATACTGATATGGTTTTGTATATGAATATAAAAATCATATGTCATGGTTGTGGGTAGGTTGTTAAAAACGGGTATTAATATCCATTAAGATTTGATCTAATCTGCTAGATGACTAATGTTGCATTTTTATTTAATCCATTGTTTTAATAGTTTTTTGGCCTCTGTAAAATTCCCGTATCTTTGAATACCATATGAATTGAGGTTTTCTATGTTTTTTTTTTTTAATTATAGAACTGTAAAGAGAGGATAGTTAGAAGATAAAAATCTTAAAGCAGTAAGTCGTCATGGAGAAATCAGAGCAGACTCAACAGCAGCAGCAACAACAGCATGTGATGGGAGTTGCCGCAGGTGCTAGCCAGATGGCCTATTCTTCGCACTACCCGACTGCTTCCATGGTGGCTTCTGGCACGCCTGCTGTACCTGTTCCTTCCCCAACTCAGGCTCCAGCTGCCTTCTCTAGTTCTGCACACCAGCTTGCATACCAGCAAGCACAGCATTTCCACCATCAACAGCAGCAGCACCAACAACACCAGCTTCAAATGTTCTGGTCAAACCAAATGCAAGAAATTGAGCAAACAATTGACTTTAAAAACCACAGTCTTCCTCTTGCTCGGATAAAAAAGATAATGAAAGCTGATGAAGATGTCCGAATGATTTCAGCAGAAGCTCCAGTCATATTTGCTAAAGCATGTGAAATGTTCATATTAGAGTTGACGTTGCGATCTTGGATCCACACAGAAGAGAACAAGAGGAGAACTCTGCAAAAGAATGACATAGCAGCTGCTATTTCAAGAAATGATGTTTTTGATTTCTTGGTTGATATAATTCCAAGAGATGAGTTGAAAGAGGAAGGACTTGGAATAACCAAGGCTACTATTCCATTAGGTTCTCCAGCTGATATGCCATATTACTATGTCCCTCCTCAGCATCCTGTTGTAGGACCTCCTGGGATGATTATGGGAAAGCCAGTTGATCAAGCAGCGCTGTATTCTACACAGCAGCCTCGACCTCCCATGGCATTCATGCCATGGCCCCATACACAACCCCAACAACAGCAGCCACCCCAACAACAACAAACAGACTCATGATAACTCTGCAATTCGATTAGGTTGGGAAATAGCATGCACCTTTTGATTATTACAAATTTACTTAATGCCTTTCAGTCAGCTGTAGTTTAGTGTTACGCATTGAAAAGGCCAAAGATTGTTTGAGGTTTCTTGCACTTATTTGTGGTTGATGGGCTCTTGTGCTGAGTTACTTATGGTTGTGTTTTACTTGAGGTACTGTTGTGGTAGTTAAAGTTGTTTGCCGTTGTCCATAACTAGTGAGCGTAGCTGCTTCATTAGGAGGTTTGAAATGATGAAATAGTTTGTATTGTTATTGCAGAAGGTAGGTTTAATTCAGTATTCCATTCTATTGCAATGGCTGAAATTAATGCTCATCTGCTATGTGATAGTTTTTTCTTGTCACTCGTTATGTGTTGAGCTTGAAGAAATGAGTGTGTCATATTTCTTGTTTGGTTAAGAAATTAAAATTGGTAACTAGATGAAAAATAATGTTAGTTTGTTAACTAACACTCAAAATTGAAATTAAACTTTTGGTAAAATTTGAAATTTAATCGGATTGAGTTGGTTTTGGAAAAAATTTTGAACTAACTCAAGTACTCAACCCCATTGATTTGATCTATTTTGGGTTAGATTGGTCTGAATTATGTACCTAAAAAAGATTGGTTTGAATCATTTGGTTAATACCTGATATATATTTATAATGTCACTTTTTCAATAGGAACTGTAAAAATTAAAATAGTTGAAGAATAAAGGTTAATTAGGATAAAATACATATATTTATATTTATATAGGACTTTAATCAAAATTTACTTAGTAATTTGTTAATTTTTATAATAATTATATATATCAATGATGATTTCTTATTAGTTAATAATATAATTTTCTTTTATGCTGAAAGTATGTGACAATTAACACTTACATAAAATAGAAATAATAGATAATAGAAAAATTGGAGGAAAAGAAAAATCAATTAATTTAGGTTAATTGGATTTGAAAGTATACAATTCAATATTTAATGACCAATTCAATAGTGATGGAATTACACTCTATGGATTACTTTAACATGAAGTCTCAAATTAACTTGTATTTCTTTTTAGTTTGGATCAAGTCAAATTACTCAAATTCAAATATTAGATTGAACTCATACTCCTAAAATGCTACATATGTTAACAACTTAAAATATTCTTTATCATTAACCAATTAAAAATTGGTGTGATGAAGATTTGTAATTATACTATTTGATCAAAAGACAAATAGAATGTAAGGTATTCATGTCTTAAAGACTCAATATTTGGAGGGTCATGGACTGTTTGGCTTAGAAGTTGACCAATATAACAAAACAATTGTGCCTTATAAGTTTAGATTTGGAGGATTGTGGATCATTGACTAGGAGACCAACCTCACACACAAGATAAGACAATTGATCAACAAGATATGATCTTCGATAAACTTGTAGGAAGTAAATGTTAAGGTTCTAGCCATTGGCTTGGAGAGAACAACATTGGAAGGATATTAGACACCTATGCCTTAGCCAACTAAGGTAGGAGATCAAACCACCCTTGGAGGCACATAGGGAAAACATCAAGAATGTTAAGTAACATTAAGAGCCTTTGCAGCACCTCTTCCTAACCAAATCTTGTTCAACCTTCTGATACCCCTTGATAACTAACAAGACAAGTAGCCACCAAATTGTGAAGATGTGGCAACATGTTAAGAGGTAGCCTCATCACTTGACATGTTAAAAAGATAAAATGACGTTCCTATATGTACCCTATACTTGGACACAATGATTGTGATATAGATACATTACGTAAAAAGAGGAATCACAAGATGACATGTGGAAGATATTGTTAGAAAACTTGACTATAAAAGGAAGAGGGGATGCAAATTCCACCTTAAGTTCATGGTAAGGCTAAGTTGAGGAGAGTGTAGAGCTTTTGATCTTGAGGGATCCTTTGTGCACTTTTACTACTATTCTTTGATGTGAAAAGAAACCATTTTCTTAATTTGATTTTTTTGGTGAATTCACTATTTGTTTATAGTTTCACAAGACTAATTATTTGAATAAATAGAAGTTGAATTTAGTAGAAAGAACAAGTCTTTCACAACATAGTTAATTTATGTCGAAGAAAGATGTATTCATATTTAGTACTTGACATTATTGAGAAAAAAAATTATATTTAAAAGAAGATACAAGGAGAAAAAAATATCAATTATTTAGATTTTGAACTTTCTTTTGATCTTCTATATTCTTATCCATAACTAGCTTCTCAAACATTCAATTATAAATGATTATTATTATTAAGCTTAAATATATTTTTGATTCTTTAAATTTAAAATATTTTTTTTAATTCTCAAATTAATCTTTATATTTTTAGTCATTTAATTTTAAAAATTCTTCTTTTTAATTCTTCATGCTCTAAAAAATCATCTAAAATGTCAAATTAATTAAGAGGATTAAGAAGAATATTTTTTAAAATTGAAAAATTAAAAATAAACATTTTAATTTGGAGAATTAAAAAAGATAAATAATTTAAAAAATAAAAATATATTCAAGTTATTAATATTAAAAAAATTGTTGAAAGCCCCAAAAAATAGCTTATATTTGCTAAAAAATGAAATGCAGATCATATGTACCGGGAAAAGAGAGTGTATAGCGCAATCAATGTCAAAGTACATATATGAGTAATTTATTCTACAACAGGGTTACCCTTGAATTAGGTGTGAATCATACAATGCACTGATATATATATATATATTATTATCACAACACACCGATATTAATATTAACTAATATATTATTTTAATCACCTTGCTTTCATCACTA
The DNA here is from genome assembly GCA_026544285.1 of Pachyrhizus erosus. Taxonomy (NCBI): domain Eukaryota; kingdom Viridiplantae; phylum Streptophyta; class Magnoliopsida; order Fabales; family Fabaceae; genus Pachyrhizus; species Pachyrhizus erosus. Next base: position 7,410 of record JAMLFT010012563.1, read on the forward strand.
TCATATATTAATTACACGTGCTTATATAATTCAAAAAACACATCGGTTTTAAGTAGGAATGCTATATATTAAATGTGACACTTAGAATATGATAATAAATTTAATATCTTTACGCGTACACGGAAGGGTTACCATATTCATATTAAAATATGACTAATTATGTAATTCTTACTTTATATGGAGAGTTTATATATAAATTTACTATTTTTAAAATTTGAATTTTTTTTATTTGAATTCATATTTTACTATATGTGAAAAATTAATGGTGTATATAGTTAAAATACATTGATAATACAAAAGATTTTTATATTATTATCTAAATAATACTTAAAAATTTATATTTAGATAATTTTTAATTAATTGATAATATATACATTTTTACATTGTAATTGCTAAAAATTTTAACACATAAATTATTTAGGGAAAAAGGTATATGAAAGACTCCTAAATTTTACTTTATTTATAAGTAGACATTCTAAATTTTAATTTTGTTTTAACTAATCTTTAATTAATATTTTTTATAAAACATGTTTAAAACTATTTAAATCAAAACATTAAAGAAACATGTCAGTAACTTATGAAAATAATTAATTTCATTAAATAGTGTCAATTTTAATTAAAAAATAAACATTTTTCTATATCATCCTTTATTTGAGTTTGATATGAAACATAAAAAATATTTAAAAATAAAATTCTTATTACATGATAAATATTTTGAATAAAATAAAAATAATTAATATTTGTTTATATTTAACAATAAAAAATAAAAAAAATTTGTTGCTTATATTCAAGATTGAAAGAAGTATTTATCATTGTATTTATTAAATATAATATACAATTAAATTTAATAATTTTATTAAATGTTAAATTTTATAAGATAATATATTTTAAAAAACATATATCTATTGAACACATGATTTTAGTATAAATTTATATATTAATTTTTACTAAATGAAAAATAATTATTGATAAATATTTAATACCTATATTTAATATACATACCAGTTTTTGTACTCATATAATGTGAAAAAAATTATGCTGAGAGTAAATTATAATAATTATTTAAATTATAATTTATATTTTTAAATATTTTTAAAATGATGTTTGTAATTAAATATCATTGATGAAAGTTAAATAAGTCATTCTTTAAATATTTTATTTTTTAGTTGAAAATTATAATTTCTTGAATAAATTACTTTTATGATATATATAATATTACTTTTATTTTCTTTTAAAAATATTAAGCCAATTTTTTAATTAATTATATAAAAAATATTATTTTATATCATATAAGAAATAAAAAAATTGTTGTTTAAGCTTATTTAAATTATTAATGAAAAATACATTTATTAATTGTTTTATACTTCTTCCCTCCCACTTAACCAATGTTCTCATATTTCAATAAATATTAAAACACCTGTGTTAGTTTTATTTTCTAATAAATATTATTGTATTAAAATATTTAATAAAAATAATGCATGTATTGAAATTAGGAAAGAAAATAAAAATATTTTAATAAATTTATCCTATAATAAATATTATTATCTTAAAATACCTACTTTTTTAATCTATGTAAAAGATATTAAACATCATTTTAGAATGGAGAAAATACATGAGTACCACTTTTCATGAAACTCACATCATTTAAATAATTTCATAATCAATCAAACTCACTTTTTTAATTATAATTTCATCGCAATTAAATATTTTCAAATTACTTCCTTCCTCTCTAAATATAAGTCACTTATAATTAATTCATAATTATAATAAAGTTGATTAATTAATTATTAGTGTTAAATTTATTTATCATTATAATATTTTTCAAAACTACTCTTATATAATTCATGTACATAATGAAAATAATAGTAATAGATCTTTAATTTTTAAAACTAATCTCTTCAACTTTTCAATTCTTATAAGAAAGAGAAAGAAATAATTTATAACATTTGTTATTTATAAACTAAAATAATTAACAGTATTTTAATAAAAAAATAATTAATGAAAGTGATAAATTGAAACAAATCTTATATAAAGAGATAAAAAGAATATTCTAGAACAATGTTTTATATTTAAGAATGTAAGAAGTATACACATAATTTATATCTTGTTAAATTTTCACTTATCTCAACCTTCAAAAGTATTATCAAACCTTTCAAGATGTTCACCAAAGTTATTATCTTTTGCACATAAATGATTAAAAAACAACATTAATTATACATATATTGCAGTTACATATTTTTCTTTAATTTTACGACACTAACTTGTAATAATTTGTAATAATTTGTTGTGTCTTGCATTACAATAATACAGAAAAACATCGGAGGTATAATTAATTATACATAATAGCAACTTTTATCAAAATAAAAATAATTATTGTCATTCAAATGAAAATATTAAATAGAAAAGTATTAAGAAAATTATAAAATGAATTCATATAAGAATTGTTATTATAAAATAATTAACCAATTCAACAAATTATTTATTATCACATAATCCTTAATCACAAACAAAGTTTTATGTGGATAATTCTTTTTTATTATTATAAAAGACATGAAGCTCAATTGTTTAAACAGTGTAGATGAGTTATCATAAATCCTGATATCTAAATTCAATTTGTACAAATTACAAAATAAAACACGTTGCAATTAATGGTATAAATGATAATAATATAAATTGTATTGATCTATTTTTATAAAAAAATTGTTTTACATTATTACTGTTTAAATAATGTGTGGAATTTCTATAAATCACTATATTGCATTTGGATCTTATGAATTAAAAAAATAAATACAAGACACATAACAATTAATGGTATAAATAATAATAATATGATTGATTGTGTTGATCTATCTATATAAAAATGTTGATTTATAATATATACTTAAAGTATATATAATTGTATTATTATTTTATTTTATTTTAATAAAATACATTTATA
>JAMLFT010012564.1:0-10346 GCA_026544285.1 Pachyrhizus erosus
TATAAATTCATAAAATCCTTTTAAATCTTATAAATCCATAAAATCCTTTTAAATCTTATAAATTCATATATTATATATACATTAAAATCTAAATTACAAAATCTTAATCATAAAATTCTTTTAAAAAATTCTTATAAATCATTACATTTCTAAAAAATCTTTTAAAATTCACAAGAATTTTTTATGCTAAAATAATCTTTTAAAATCTCAATCTAATACACCCTAATTTTAAAAGTTTAAATTTGTGCGAATACATTATACTTAATATTAACAATTTTTAAAAATGAAATTATTATATTTTTCTTTGAAGTAAAAATCTTACCATGATATGTTGAAAGTAAATTATAATTATAGTGCTATTTTTTATTTAAAATGTAATTCAAAAGTTATCAACAAAAAAATATAATTTTTTAAAATATACAAAAAAGTACTTACATACAATGAAACTTATGTTAATTAATTTATTTAAAGGTTAAAATATACTTTTGATTCTTTATCTTATTATTTTTGTTCATTTTGATCTTTTATCTTTTAAATTTTTTATTTTAGTCATTAATGTTTTTCTTCCTTCTCCTATTCTTCCTTTTTTTCTTCTTCGTAAATCAAACCTTCTTCTACTACCAAAGGAATTATCCTCATACAGGACATTTTGCTTGAAATGGTGCATTTAGACAACGTTGAAGTTGGAGAAACCTAACTATTTCATTGTCATGACGACCATTAAGGAGCCTTCTCCGTCGTAGAGGTTCTTAGCTTTGGTTTGAAGTAATTGACTACCCATTAGCTAGGTGACCATGTTGAAAGTCAACTTGGCATCTTTCTCGCAATTAGTGTATGCCCAGAAGCAAGTTCAAAGTAAATGGGAATTAGGATGGAAGGTGACATTATCGAAGTCAAAAACATAGTTAAAGTAGGTGATGATGAGAGTTAGAGTTCCCAAATCGAAAAGGGATTACACGTCGTACAAAGAGATAGTTGAGATGGCGCACACAAGCAAGGTTAAGCAAATGACCACGTGCCTAGTGATGGAGTTGTTGAGGATCTGGAATTTGAAGGCCTTGGCTTCCATGGAATGTTGTTGAAGTTGTCAAGTTTGACAGGATATGAGAAAAATCTCAAAGTGAGATGAAGAAAAGCTTATTTTAATTGAGAGACAAAAATTAGAATCAAAAGGAGGTAGTAACATGATTGGGTAGGTGATGAGGTTACGAAGGGAGAAGATGGGGTTGGTATGAGTCATGTAAGCATAGTCGTTTCATGCCTAATGTTAACGACGTTAGTCAAATTTAATCATTATGAATTTCTTTTAGAACATAAGGAAACAAAATAAAATTTGTAAAAGATAAATGACCAAAGTGAATAAAAAAATAAAAAAAAGACCAAAAGTGTCATTTAGTCTTATTTAAAACATTCTTAACTATCTTAACCAAAAAATTAACATATATTACTTGTAAGTATTTTAATTAATTCAAATTATAATATACACATAATTATGCATTTTTTAATTAAATAAAAATAACTACATTTCAATGAAAAATAATAGTAATATCAATCTATGTGACAAAAATTTATTGATGTGTTTAATGGTCATTCACTAATAATTTTATACTTTCAACTAGTCACAAATCATTATTCGTATGATTTTAAAAGATAATTATTATAAAAACCAATAAAATTATATATAGTGGTTTATGATTAGATGATAGTATAAAATTACGTTATAATGTTAGTGCACAACCTTTTTTTTTTGTAATTTCAATTGGATTTGAATTTAAGCGTATCTTTTAGAAATATAACAAATAAAAATATTCCTTTCGTTCTATTTTATATGACATTTTAGAAAAAAAGAATTATTTCAAATTAGTTGTCATTTTATAAAATTAATGAAACATTAATTTTGTTTTTCATAAACTACCTTAAACGGGAGTAGTTGTTACCAGATAATAAATGAAAAAAAAAATTAAATATATAAATGATACTATATCTTTTTTTTATTATAAGGTTCAAATTAAAAATATGGTTTAGTAAGATCCATTTTAAAATGTTTTCTTATTAATTTTTTTTATAAAATTATCTTTAATTAAAGTCAATTATAGATTATAGAATGACGTAAGAGTAAAAGAAATATAAATATTTGTTAGTTTAGTTCAAAGTATAATTTTGGAAAAAAATATCGATTTAAGACAAATTTAATGTTTTCAACTAAATTAATTAAATTCTTTAATTTTGATGAATAGTTACTTAGACCTTATAATAAAGACATGATGAATTATATTAAGAAGTTATATATTTTGGTTTTTATTATGAAGTTCAAATTAAAAGTGTGACTTATTCCTCTTCGTAGGTTTCAATCTAAAATATCTTTTGCATTAATTATCTTTTCACAAAAATGTCCTTCATTAAAACTAATTCTAGAATAATGTTACAACAAGAAAAATATTAATAATTAATGTTGATTACTCCCTTTGTCTTGTTTTAATTGTCATCCTAAATTTTTTTTACACAAATAAAGAAAAATCATTTAATAAATGAAAGGGATAACAATTATACTAAATTAATCTTAATCTTAATTGATTTTATTGAATATAATGCAAGACAATAATAATATTAAAAAAATATTAAGGTTACAAATGAAAAAAAATTAATACTACATGAAAAAAATTAAAATAACAATTATTTTAGAATAATTTTTTTCTTTAGATGACAATTAAAATGAAATAATTTTGTTTAAGGGATAATTTTAAAAAAATGTTAATATAAGACAAATTTAATATTCTCAACTAAATTAATCAAACTCTTTAATCTTAATAAATTAGTTAATTAAATATTATCATAAAGATAAGGAAAATTAATATTTTTTATAAAATTCAAAATATTAATTATATTTCTTAACACTTGTATTAAAACTTCAAATATAATATAAAATCAAACAAACATATTTAGTTTTATTTAAGAGATAATTTTTAAAAAATATTAATTTAAGATAAATTTAATGTTCTTGACTAAATAAACCAAACCAAATTTTTTTAATCTTAATGAATTAGTTAATCGGACTTTATAATAAAAACTGAAAAAAAAATTTTTTGTAAAATTTAAAACATTAATTATATTTTTGATACAGTTAATCAAACTTCATAATAAAGATTAAAAAGAATAATATTTTTTATAAAATTTAAAATATTAATTATATTTTTTAACACTTGTATCAAAACTTTAAACATTGTATAAAATCAAGCAAATATATTTGGTTTTTTGTGCAAAACATTGTGAGGGAGGTTTTTTTTTTAAAAAAAATTATAGCAGTAGTTAATCTCATTAAAATTAAATTGCCGGAAAAAAAGAAAAAAATTCCGAATTCCTACTAATTAAACAAATGAGCAATAACATTCAATACAACGCTACAAGCCTTCAAACTAACGCATGCGTTATCAGTTTATGGCTGTTAAATTACAAGCACAGATGAAAAAAAGTAATACTCAAATTCCAAAGTTTGCTTTGATTCCTCGTTAACCGCACACTCATTCTCATACATGGAAACCTGGTTCACTGTTATTATTCTGTGCCTTTGCCTTTCAGTAATTCTCAAAGCCATAAATAAAGTTATGTTTTGTCCCCTCCCTCCGGGGCCTCCCAAATGCAATTTTAGATTGCTACGACAATACCTCACGGATCCCATGACCATTCTTCAAAAGCTTCATGCAAAATATGGTCCAATCTTCACTGTTCACGTTGGTTCTCACACAGATATTTTCATTGCAAATCGCTTCCTTGCACACCAAGCTTTGATCCAACATGGCACTGTCTTCGCCGATCGCCCCAAGGCCAATCCAACCAACAAGATTATTAGTAGCAACCAACATGACATTCTTTTCAGCTTCTATGGCCCCACCTGGCGCCTCCTCAGGCGCAACCTCACTTCTAGAATCCTTCACCCCTCACAGGTTAAGTCCTGTGCACATGCACGCAAATGGGTCTTAGACATGCTCCTACAACGCCTTAAATCTGATTCTGATGCAGGCAATCCAGTACGGTTCATTGACCACTTTCAATATGGCATGTTCTGCTTGCTTGTTTTGATGTGCTTTGGTGACAAACTCGATGAGAAGCAAGTAAGGGAAATTGAGGAAAGTCAACGTGACATGCTTGTGAGCTTTGCTAGGTACAGTGTCTTGAACCTTTTGCCACCAATCACTAGGATTTTGTTCTGGAAGAGGTGGAAGGAGTTCTTGCAGAAGCGAAGAGACCAAGAAGCTGTGTTGATTCCTCGCATCAACGCTCGAAGAAAGGCTAAGGAAGAGAGAATGAGCAATGGCTCAAGTCAGTCAAGTGAGTTTGTCTTGTCATATGTAGATACTTTGTTAGATTTACAAATGTTGGAGGATGGGGAGGGGAGCAAGCTTGATGATCGAAAAATTTGCACTTTATGTTCCGAGTTTTTAAATGCTGGATCAGATACAACTTCAACTGCGTTAGAATGGATCATGGCAAATTTGGTGAAAAACCCTGAAATCCAAGAAAGGGTTTTGGAGGAAATTAGAGAGGTCATGGTTGGTAGAGAGGGTAAGGAAGTGAAGGAGGATGATTTGCATAAATTGCCTTATCTCAAGGCTGTGATTTTGGAGGGGTTGAGGCGTCACCCTCCATTACACTTTGTGGCTCCTCATAGGGTAACTAAGAATGTTGTTTTAAATGGTTATTTGGTGCCTACTTATGCCTCTGTGAATTTCTTGGTGGCTGAGATAGGGAGAGACCCAACAGCTTGGGATGACCCCATGGCCTTTAAGCCAGAGAGGTTCATTAACAATGGTGAACAAAATGGAGGCACAGCGTTTGACATAATGGGAAGTAAAGAGATCAAGATGATGCCGTTTGGGGCAGGGAGGAGAATGTGTCCTGGCTATGCTTTGGCAATTTTGCACTTAGAATACTTTGTGGCCAATTTTGTTTGGAATTTTGAGTGGAAGGCCACCGATGGAGATGACGTTGATCTGTCAGAGAAGCTGCATTTCACAACCGTGATGAAGAACCCTTTGAAGGTTCATATATTACCAAGGCAATAGTTATTATCAATTATCGCTGGCTTTTTGCTAAAAACAAAAGTCTACCTCTGTTTAGGGTGTAAATTTCCAAACATTTCATGTCTTTTTTTACTCCTTTTTTTTCTTTGTTGCTATCAACTATCACGTAACCGCAAGTTCAAGAGGATCCAAATTACCTGCTCTTTGAGTGTCTCCTTTCCTATCTCTTTATTATAAAAAATGATAATCAACGAGAAAAAAAACTAGGAAAGAACGTTATTTTTCAATTACGCGTCATTTTTTTTTTATTGGAGAAACAAAGAATGGAACAGGAATTGGGAACAAATAATTTGTATCCGACTTCCAAATGATTCCTATTGACGACATATGATATTTGTTTTCAGTTTTCGTGCATTGAGCATTAGATATACTTATTATTATTATGAAACTTATTTTTAAATACAAAAATAAACTGAAGTCTGAATGTAGTTCCTTGGATGTTGGCATGAGTTTCTCGCCTTCTTTACCTTGTTAAATGACAGTTTGAAGTTTTTCTAAAACCATCGTCCTCACACCTCTACGTTTTTTTTATTATTATGCTAAATAAACTGCAGCAATGGTTTACTAATTGATGCCTTTCAAGTTTCAAATCATATGACTACTTTCAGTTTCAGATTTTAGGATCACTAAAAACCCAGCTACAACAATAGAAAGGGTGTTTGAGAAGTGTGACAAATAAAGTCAACTAAAAAAGCAATAAATTTGGTAATAAAATTTAAAATTGTCCAATTTTACAGTTGTTTCTATTTACTTTCTACAAGACATAAATTGAGTGGTATATCAAAAGATAGTTTTGAAAATTATTGATATTGGCCTCCGAGCTACGGGATCCATTCTGTCCTGCTTGCCGGACTAACATTCCCAGGTATTATGAATGGGCCAAAGAATATTGCAAGATGCATAGATATTTGTTTTTTTTGGCGAGCTTCCAGGATGCATATGATGTATGAAAAATATCAAGCAGAATGCCACATTACACTTCAAAATGGTACATGGCCTCTTTACTTCCTGGATCACTCTTAGTTTCTGGAGCCTTAGCTACTTCGTTCTCTAAATATTGAATAAAATCCATTACCAAAGGATCAGTCCAAGGAGCTCCCAGTGGAGCTCCATCACCAGCAACCCATCCTAGATGGCCACCTTTGGGTGTCACTATTAACAAGCAGTTTGGATTTTCCTGACATGAAAAGCAGCAGCGTTACACTTAAAATAAGAGTCAATATAAAGCAAATAAAGATAAACCCTACTTAAGTAATAGATAGACAAATAGAATAAAACAGGAAAGGATTTAGTCAATCAGCCGGCATAGATAGTAAGACAACAGAGTTGGTACAACAGAAAACAAATAATTCATAACTACTAACTTCACAACATAGAGCGGTAACGTACATGATTTGACTGGATGCTCTAGTATAAATGAAAGCAAAATGCCCAACAATGTGATGATGGTTGAACATGTACCATAGCATAGTTAAAAATATAATAAAAATGGATTGACTTAAAAGTAGTAGTAAAAGGGAATGCAATGAAAATAGTGTTATCAGCATTTCATATTTTGAAATTTTGTTACAGTCCAATTTCCAAGAAGGATAATTACGATATACAATATAATATATTGACTATTATTTGTCATCTTCTCTACCGTGTATTAATAAATGAAGTTAAAAAGTGAAAATATTTCTACCTCTATCCATTCTCCCTTTCCTATTTTCCATCTCCCTTAAACCATTAAAATACACAATTTAGTCCAGAATGGAACGGTAACACTACATTTCATAATCCCAACTCCCAAGTCAAAATTACATACCTTGATATCTTCACGAGGAATTCCCCTACTAGGAGCAATCGGATCATTGGCTGCCTGAAAAAAGTAAGAAATTCTTGAGTTCAAAAGTTTATTTATTTTTGCACAACGGAAGGTGCAAGCCAGAACCTAAGCAGTCCCACTTCTAGAGATCAGGGCCAGTGCTCCTCACTTGGGTTACAAGCTCATGGCTTGATTTGTAATACTAAAGTCAGTCTAGATTGAAGATTCATTTCACAATTCCTATATACTTTCTTCTTCCTTCGAAATATAAGGGGAGCATTGTGTCGTATTACTCTAAGAGAGAAAGTATAACAAAGAACAATAAATTGAATCGACAAATCATAATTGACTAAAACATTAGCAAAATAACAATGCAGAAAGTAGGTTTTTGATTTCAATTTTAAGCAACAAAATCTCAGAAGAAACAGATGAAATTATTTTGAGTAGAATTTTTTTACCTGGATGCAAAGCAAAGGGGTTCTAACATGTTTTATGGAATCTGAACTGCTTGAATTAGAGTAGTATTCATCCACAGACTTGAATCCAAAAGAAACTGCAAATCCCCACATATGAGTATCTGAGCAGAGATAATTCACAATTGTGATCTATCTATCAAGCTTCCATTAAGTAGGGGGCACATACCACGGGTCAGTGCATCATCAAACTCCCTAACAGATTTGGCATTGGCTGCCAGTGGAATGTTATATTCACCACCAATATCTTCGAAGAGTAAAACATGCCTAAACTCAAAAAAGAAAAATACAAGACGTTAGCGATACCAACATCTCCAGCAAATGGAATCATTAATAAGTAGCTAGAATAACCACAATAACATATAAATTAGCATCACTTCTTGAAAATCTTGCGAAGAGCCTTGGAAAGGGCCTTGTCATAAATAATGTTAAAGCCCTTTCGGAAGTCCTCATCTGCCACAACCAAATCGAAAGGATTACACAATGAAACAGCACCAGAAAGTGGACAATTGTGCGATTCCTGAAAGTGGCAAATGAAAAATATAAATAACATGGAAGATGTGGTATTCAATGGAAAAAGACAAAGATGATCCACCAGAAACCACTCCTGACTAATTACTTTGTGGGAGTAAAGTGTAACTTTAATGTCCGTCCCCCATTTTTTCACAAAAAAGCACGTGTGAGGTGAATATCATCATTCAAACAAACACATCCACCTTTACTATTTCAAACAAAGTGAATCATCAATTTAATTCTTAAAGCATTACCTTCTCTCTACTAAAGGGTCCTTAAAGTAAATGAAATTACTTAAGTAATCCTAGAAGTAATAGAAATTATGCCAAGTAGTGCCTTAAATATTAAAAAACCCTTCAAACTAGTCCTGAACTTTACTGAACTGAAATACATCAACTTAGGCACTAAAGTGAGGATATTTAATACTTGAAGGATTAAAGTAACACAAAGCATTTATTTGTTTTCCAGGATAAACAAAATAAGGCAGGAATAAGCAATAATGTTACCTGACCCAAGTAACGAACGAGAATGTTAGCCCCAAGAGACCATCCAACGGCATATAAATTAGCATTGGGGTATCTAGCAGTGACATGAGAAACAACCTCGCGCATATCTCCTAAAAACGAAGCCGAATAGAACTGCACTTGAGCACAGTCAGTATCACAAATAAGTAAGGTTTTCCTTTTTATAAGAGAAGAAAAATAAAATAAGTTTCTCCAAAGCTTATGCTTATGAATAAATAAAATTAAAATAATTTACATATTGAAAAGAAACTAAGCAAAACATGATAGTTGATAAAGATATAGAGCTAGAAAAGTAATGACCTGAGGAGTAGTAACAGGGCTATCTCCACAACCGCGGCTATTGAAGACCAGAACACGCCATCCTTTACTTCGAGCTCTCACTAACATGTGTCTCACGTAAGCATCCTCGCTACCTCCGGTTAAGCCTGGCTGCACAAACCTCATTTATTTCAAATTAACAAAAAACAAAAAAAAAGGTTGTTTTATTTTTAATTTTTCGGAATTTTTGGTTAGAACTTTAGAACGGACAAGCAAGATAAGGAGTGGAGAATCGGGGGGCAAACGGCGGTCGTCGCCGGAGACCCAGTCAAGGGCGACGGCCCCACCGTCATGGGTCCGGAGGCACTCGCGGCGGAGCCTGACGTCGGGGACGGAGCGGAAGAAGGCGGCGAAGATGGTTTCGAGGTGGCGGTTACCGGCGAGGAGTGTGAAAGGGCGGTAGGGACGAGACAAGTAGGGGAGAGCAGGGAGGAAACGGTCAAGTGCGCCGCCGAGGATTTCGAAGGAGGGATGCTTGGTGGCGGTGGTGGACATAACTACGGCGGAGAAGGACAAGTGGCGTGGTGCGATTAGTGCACTGTTGTATGAGTGAGAAAATCGGGGTAAGGACCCCACCCCTGATCTTGCCATCCCCTCTCACCTTTCTCTTATTCTTATTCTTATTGGATCAACTAATCTTCCTTTTTTTAATCTTTTTATTTTTATTCATTTCGTCTTCTTCTATACGTCTCTCTATTTATGTTTACGCACCACACACACTATTCAGGGGTACTGCTGCCTGCTTTGCAATTTTTTCAAATAATAATAAAAAATAACTGTATCTTAATATATATATATATATATATACATATATATATACACACACTAATTTTATTTATATATAATTAATGATTATTAAATATTTTAAAAAATTTATAATATTATTAATTACTTATAAAATAAAATGAATTATATTTTAACATATAATAAAAGTTAGATTTAATAGAAGTAGCTAGTCTTCTACAACATAATAAATCATGATATTAATTTTTTCAGCAGAAGTAAAATATATCATTTTATTGTGTTTAGTTTTATTTTATTAGTATAATATATTAAACATAAAATAAAATGTATGTTAGTTTCTATCATATTCTATTACATTTAAAAAAAATGTGAGATATGCGTTAAAGTAAAATCTTAACAATGTATGATTTAAAAATAAATAAATTATATACTAATAATATAAAATAATTTTATATTATTATTAAATTATAAATTATCATATAAAGTTATTGACTTTCACAGTTATTAACTTAAAAAATATATTAATAATAATTTTTAATTAGATAAGTATGAGAGTTTTAAAATTGATAATTTATAATCATTAAATCCATATTTTTGTACATTAGTTTTAACATGTTTTTGTACATTAGTTTTCACATGTTTTCATTATTAGATAAATTTTTAATAAACCTTACTATGAAATTTTCCGTGTTTGAATAATATTATTTCATGCTTAAGGATAATATTTTATTTTTTACACAGAAGATATATTGAATTTAATTAAATTTCATCAAGATATTATTATATTATTAAATTTTTATTTCTAATTAACAATGTAAGATCACTTTTTGAAAAGGATAATTAAAATTTGGATAAATATATTTTAAGTTTCTTAATTTTTATTAAAACT
>JAMLFT010012565.1:0-10344 GCA_026544285.1 Pachyrhizus erosus
ATAAAAAATCCTTTTATTCTAGGAAGGAAGTTGCTAAAAGCAAACAAAGGAGCAAAGGTTAATAACATTTTATTTAAGCAACTTGTAGAGAGAATTATGTATCTTACAAGCACAAGATTCAATATTGTACATTATGTCAATGTGATAGGATGCTTTATGGAATATCCAAAAGAAATTCACTTTTTAACAATAAAAGCATATTTAAGATATTTACAAGGCATGCAAAATTTAGGAATTTTCTATATATATGAAGGAAATGAAAAATTATTTGCACATGCTATACAAACAATGATTATGTAGGACTTCTTAAAGATAAAAAGAGGCACAATTGATCATCCTTTCTTGTTGGGAGGTAATGTGATTTTTTAGGTGTCAAAGAAAGTACGGTAAGAAAATCGCAAGTGTACAAGTGACATCAAATAATTAATAAATTTTATTATTCTTTCATAAGGACTGTATTTTATGATTAACAAATTATTGTAATTTAAATAAGTTAAACAAGAATATTATTTGATTGATAGATAAAATTAAATATATAGTGAAAACAAATTAAAATAAAGAATTAATACCAAGAAACTAAGAAAATCAAATATAAAAAATGATTGTGAGTTTGCATAAGATTTTCTAATAGAATAATTTTCTTACATAAGTGCTCTAATTAGTTCTCTTCAAAGGTAAATTAACATAAAATAACTTTTATTCTCATTCAAGATATGAAAATGTATCTAATTGATTAACCCATACTTTTATAACAGTTATGTTCAATTAGACACATTATGTTTTTGCTAAATTATTTGATCTTTGAATGATTAAACTTAGTTTCATGATTTAAAACCTAAGTTTCTTTCCTATGGTTCCAATAGTTAAGTTCACCTTTTAGTTTTTTTCTAAGCGTCTAAGGTTATGAAAAATGGTGGTCAATCACTTCACATAATAAAAATCAATAAAGAAAAATCAAGAGGAGAACTCAGTAGAATACTAAAATAATTCAATTAAACATTTATTATTCAATAAAGGACTAAGTCTCAATCTTAAAAACTAAAGAAAACACTTAAACATAGAAAAACAAAACCAAAGACATGAGATAAAAACATTCAAATTGAGAAAAAAGAAGAAAATATTCATTCTTAATCCCAAGCTTAGAGTCATCATCATCCTGAGGGTTTGGTCCTCTAATCTTACCCAAAATATACTAAAAAGCGAAAATGCATAAAGTGTTGTCGGGGTCGTCTCATGGGTGTGAGATGCATCTTACAATTATGAGATGCTCCAAACTCTTCAATTTACTTTCACTTTACTTGTTGAACTTCCTAGCTCTTGTTACACGCCTTGATGTCTTCTAATGCATTATTTATCTTAATTTTGAGTGTTTCCTAGCCCAAAATATCAATGTCAATAACAAAAAGACACCAAAGGTGTAATACACTCTAAACAACAAAGGGAAAAAAAATATGCTACTACTAAGGCTTAATATAGAATTTGCAATGTAAATTTTGATCAAAATGATATGTAATGATAAAAGTAAATGCAATACATCACAATTCTTAGTTAGCTTATCTATAACTGAAACAAAATTTATAGCAATTACATTATGTATGTGTGAATGTATTTAGAAGAATTTTAGAATATCTATATCACTATTAAGAAGAAACTATTGTGATTTGTAGTTATAGTGAATCCATTTGTTACAATTTCTTTTCTTTTTTTAAAAAATAATAATTTTTTTAAGTTATTCATATGTTAATTTCAATTTTTTAATATAATTAAAAGCTAAAAAATATATAAATCTGATTAAAATCATAGACTGTTTTGAATTGTTTCTCATAGAAAAGATGACTAAACAAAACTTTATTTCAAAAATAGAATAATATTCTTAAAAATATTTTAAAAGGTAAATTTTTAATTTACCATATACATAAAATTATGAGGTGTATGGATTTCTTCACATTTTATAAATGAATTTTATGAGAAATAACTATAATTTTATTTGAAGAACCAGGTCAAAATAACATTCATGAGATTCAATTATATTAGTTTAAAGAGTATAGAAATAATTGTAATTGGTTAATACTTATATACTCTTCATTAATATAATTTTATTTTTTATTTTATTTAATATGTAACTTTAATCCTTTTTTTTCTAATAAAAATATTTAGTTCTTTATTTAAAAATCATTAATTTTCGTATAATTTTTAATTTTCTCTTTTCCTTTTTTTTATCTAATTAAATTTTAAATTTAATATATTTATTTAAGATATCATAAAAAATATAATTAATAAAAATATAAAAAATAAAATACAGAAATAAACTTGAATTAAGTCTGAATTTTATAAATAAAAATGTGATTGAGAGAAAAAATTTTATTAAAAAGAACTAATTTGATGTTATACATAAATTAAATATTAATAAAGTTGATAATTATTTTATATTTACAACCCAGTTAAAAAAATATAGTCGCAATTTTCTATCTTCCGTCGTATACCTCAATGTTAATCGAGATATTTGAATTTGAAGTTTGTCAAACAAATAAAAAGTCAATAATTGCATAGTATAAACTGTTTTTAATGGGTACAAATACTTACATCTCTTTGAATTTGAGTCAATTGCAATTTAAAAAAAAAATAATTCAAATTGTACAGCACGTGCTTAGATATATTGATCACTACTATCTTTTTCTAACTCGTTAAATTATTTTCTTGCACATGTATGTAATTTTACGGTTTGTTGGTAAAGTTTTTTGGACGAATTCCTTTTTCAATTATGTATTTAGATTCAATGCACTCATTAATTCCGTGCATAATAAATATATTGGCTCCAATTTCTTAGATGATTATCATCCATTCCAATCCTCTCCCAACCACCATTTACCGTAAATTGGACTCAAGACATAGTCATGTGAACAATAAGTGTATCACAAGATACAATTGATATTGCTACCCGAATTTAGTTGATATTGCTACCGGATTTTAGGATTTTTCATAATCAACCCATCTCAAAATTAATTAGAGACTCAATTCATTTATTAGTTCATTTAAAAATGCTGAATTTACTGAATCATTTGTTTAATTAGTTTATGAATTGCATAAATGAGAAAAATTAAATTATACTAGTGAAAATTTAAAATAATGATATAAATTTCAGTCTATTAATACTATTATAATTTAATATATTATATGAGAATGACTTTTTTTAAATAAAAATTGTTTCAAGATTATTTTGATCTATGGATCCTAACTTTGGTTAAGATAATATCCTATTTGATAATTTTAAACTTTTGTTGTGGATGCATGATTGTCTTGTTTAATATCAAGTATTTCGAGGTTATTTTGTCTTATAAGAAATGAGTATTCAACATATGTCAAGTAAGAGATTCACACATGTTATATAACTTAACTAATTTTTCTGCCAAACAAAATTCTTAGACTCTATAAATAAAGTAAATTACTTAGATTTTTCTAAGGTTTGCATTTTTACACTCGATACCCCTGTATTATGTAATCTTACACAAAAAAAATATTTTTCCCTTATACTTACATTCCTTATGTTTTCTACATATTATATTTGATACCACTCTATTAATTTTTTATTTTAATTTTATTCTTTGTTGTTAAGTAACAATATTAATTGATATTAATTGTTCAGTGACTTGTCATGTCATCAAAAGTTTGACAGGACAATCCAATGTTTTTTTTTTTTGGATAAATCGTACTTTTAACATCTTATTAACTTGTATAATGTCATCAACTGTTATAAACACATAAAAAAATTAAAAACACAATTAACAAAAAATATACATAATTATGCTATTAGATTTTTTGATAACATGACATGTCACTAGATTGTTATTGTCACTATTACATAATTAGTTAATATTATTACTTAACAGTAGGGAATAAAACAAAAAACAAATAACAAAGGTATCAAACGTAATATGTAAAAAATATAGGAGGTGTGAGTGAAGGAGAAAAATGCTTAGTGTTATATGAGACAATAAATTAAAATGATTTTGTAGTTACAAAATGGAGGTGTATAAGATGTAATTAGTACAAACTTTAGGAGGATTCATGTAATTTACTCTAAATATAAATAAGTTGAAAAATTAAGGGTAGTACATTCTTTAACATAAGAAAATACTACCTTTTGGGTATCCTTATAATTAACACCATAACAAAAATATCAAACTTGACTCTTAAATTGAAATAAAAAGACAAAATTAAAAGATATATCAATGCATGATATTTCTTCTTAATGGTCATGATGTGTTTACTTACACACATCACTAGTCATGGTAACAATGACGATGGTCATGATAGGGGGATGATCATGGTGACAGTAATGATTGCTATCATAGTGATAATGGTGATGAATTAACGACAATCTTAAAAAAAAATAACACGATAATTAAAATATTTCAGGATATGACAACTAATATATTTTATAAATTTAATTTTTGTTTTATGAATCTTTTAGAAATTTAATTGTTATATGAGATTTTAATTCAAAATTTTAAGTATTTGAATATCAACAATTCATTATTTTTAATTTTGATATGACGGTTGTTATTAGTTGTTCTTATATTCTCACGTAAACTAATGTTCTTACTATGAGACATATTATATGAGAATGACCTTTTTACATATTAATCTCAACTATTAGATTAAAATAGAAAACTTAAATTAAAAATACTTAAAATTTAAATTAAAATATCTTATAATCAATAAATTTTTAAAAGATTTACCAAACAAAAATTAAATTTCTAAAAGATTTCAATAATCATATTGTAAAATATTTTAATTATTGTTAACTCGTCTTCATCACTGCTATCATAATTATTGTTGTTATTTCGACTACTACAATCACCATTATGATTATTGTCATCATCATTATTATTGTCACTATTTTTACCATAATTGTTACTATTACCATTGACATGATTATTATTGTCGTTGTTACCATAATCATTGTCATTGTTAGTGTTTCTTCCATCACCATTGGTGATAGTTGATGTAATGATAATTATAATAATGATGATAATGACAATCATGGTAACAACAATGATCATGATAGTAGTGATAAAAAATGGTTATGATAGTAATGATAAATTAATTATAATTGAAATATTTTAGAACATGATAATTAAATTTTTTTAAAGATTTAATTTTTGTTTGATGAATCTTTTAAAGGTTTATTAATTATAAAATATTTTAATTTTAATTTAAAAATTTTAATCTAAACCTTTCGTTTTAATCTAGTAGTTTAGATTAAAATTTTTATTCTTACACAAAAACATCATTCTCATATGATATGTCCTTTATAATTTATTTTATAAAAATTCAAGAGTTTTAATAAATAACTAATTTTAATCATTAAATTTTTTTAAAAAATAGATAATGAGAGTGAAAAATAATTTTAAAAGAATTGTTCTTAAAGAAACTTGTTCGGTCTTAATATATATTAATTTTATTAATTATTTTATTATTAAAAAATATCATTTAATTTTAGACGTCGATACAAGAGGACAATTATTGCCTTCACGGATACAGCGTGCAGCCTCCAATTAAAACTAGAAGCTAACCATCCATTTTATATGTGCAAAATTATGATCACTGTAAGTAAATTACTTTATCTGGATGACTCAAACTTCTCAAGGAAAACTACAGTTCCCCTCTCATCTTTAATTTACAATGCTAAAATGAAAGTTAGATACTAAAATTTATTGTAGTAGGCATTTATAATTTTCAGGACAATATACCATTCATGGACATATAATATATGCTCTTTTTATGAAGAACACTCAGGTACGCAGAACTTAGCTTACGTAGTTATCCTACACACTTGCTTGGTCCAAAACCTATAACATATAGGTCAGTGGTTAATTAGGTGAATGCAGCTACTAATAGTCTAAAACGATCAATGTGCAGCTCCATTATGACTATTTGTTACCCAAATTTACCATTACATACGTAAGACGAATATTCAGGGCATCAGTTTTAGTTCAGTGACAAATTTTAAGATCAGAATAAACTTCACCACAAACAGAAAAGGCACCGTTGTGGCACTTGAGCAGAGTGTCTCCGAATCATTAATGTTGGAATTCTGGTTGAAAAATTTTAGATAATTATTTACATATTCAATACATGTTAAAGAATTGATTCAGGATTTAAAGGTGATTTTGAGTTGAAATAATTTTAATGGTATTTGTGTACAACAATTTTTTTTATATAAAGTTTTATTATCAACTTAATTTTAGAATAAAATTATTCAAACTAATTTTTTTCACTTCGAAATCAATTATGTAAAATCAATTTTATATACTAACCTACCAAACATATACACTTAATTAGGCTAGGTTCAAAACACTTCATAAAAAAATATTTTACAATTATTTTAAATTTTCTTTAATTAACTTATTTTAACAAGTTTCTTAATAAAATTTATTAAAATAATTTTTATTACTAAATTTATGACATAAGTTTTTATGTAATTTACTTGTAATTAATTAAACTGTTTACTCAAAATCTCTCAAATTAAAATTAATCAACACTCTATATTTCTAATTAACATATGAGAATCATCGATTGTGAAACTGTGCGCGTGAGGCATTGACAGGACGGATCTAATTATTAAAAGACATATTGCATATGTAAACCTTATGTTTTCTTAGATGCATGTGAAAGGAGCCTATATTTATGGTCTAACTGGAGACTGTTACGTAATCTTTCGCATTATAAATATTAAAATTAATCTAGCTAATACGTATACCAATCTCTTGTAAAAGCCAGATTATATTTTCTTCCATACACTTTATAAAGCTCCAACCTAGGTTAAATATGGCATGTAGCTTTCATCCTAATGTTCTTTTCTGTATGGAACAAATATATATGTATTTTAGGTAAGGTATATATATCAGCCACCAATGCCAATTTTATTTAAGGTAGAGCGAAGAAAAGATGTAACATTTGAGTTCCCATCAAGTTTAGAAACTAGAGGATGGCATTTCCTAGATTTAGATCGTGATAATGGATAATCACACGTTAGCATTTCCATGTTGATGCTGTAATCCATCTTAGTAAAGGGATGAATTCTTTCAGCAATAGACCTATTTTTTCCTGGTTTTACTAAAAAAATGAAACTTGCTTTAGCATCGTAGGAAACCTAGAAGAGAAAAATCTCAATCAGCTGTTTCAACTATTAATTTATTTATTTTAGAAGACAGGTATTTTTTTTTTTATTAGAAACAACTTTGTTCTAGTCAGATAAAATTCTAATGAATGACAATGCTTTTCTTATGAATATTTAATATAATTATATATGTACTTAAGATTTAAATTTGAGATAACTAACTAATTTGGAATAAGTTGATCCTGTACTTGTTGGTTCAACTATTTCTTTATGACTACTCTTCTTGAATTCTAGCAGCAGCTTGACCAATAGCTTTTTATTTGATCAAAGAAAATATGCACATAGTGAAGTGAAATCTAACTCATCCAGTACCAATGACAGCGATGATGCACTAATAACGTGGTCCTATGAGCAATGTGGGAATAAGACACCAAAACTTTGCGGCGGAAACCATACACAGTTTCCAAAAGGATCCCCTCAAGATTTTATCCTAATCACCCATTTCATAATTTGGAAATACCCATGGTCCAAACATATTCCAAGAGTTTGTAACTGCCTAGCCTTAGCATGATATTTGTGACACACATTGAAGCAGGACCACATTTATGCTAAAATGTATCAACTAAAAAGCATGAACCCTCCTCCCCCCCCCCCCCATATTGCAGTGGGAGTGACCAGTCTTGTTACTTTCTAGGTTAGCAAATGCAACAGAGTGAATAATAAATTAATAATCCATTTCCTATAACGTTCTTCAATTCCCATTTTCAGGATGATGTGTAAGGTGTTGTTAGGTTAATTATGTGATGATCCTTTCAGAGAATTCAATGTAGATATATTTATTTATGCCACTGTGGCTTGCAAGTGCAATTCCCCAGAAATAAGGTAAGTGTGTATGTGACATTCATGTAATAAATGCTTGGCTATCAAAACAAAAGTTTAAGGCTCTTTTGCATTTTGAATGGCAAAGTGAAGAAATATGATATCAGGTCCATTTTGAGGGCAGGTCCCAAGTATGGAGAAAAAAGGTGAGGAGCCATCAAGGGCAATTTGGTGAAAAGTGGGATATGTATGGGAATGGTTGAACAGGCGCTTTAGATCCTGCAGGCTTTCACTGAATATCTATGTTCACTTTTCTTCTTCAAATTTCTTTTTCTTTTGGTACAAAATCCACTTCCTCACCTGCACTTTTTTTTTTTTTTTCTTTCCCTCTGACAAACTCCACATGGTCATTGAGAGAGGTTGAAGCCACAGTCCCACCCACGTTGTTTTGTCCACATGGAAGTCGTAGGAAATGACCAAAGAGCAGACCTGATTAACCTGCCCCACAACATTCACACACGCCTATCCCACTTCTCCTTCCTGTTTCTTTATTAAGGATTTAACTTTTTCTTATTATAAATATATATTCATTTTTTTATTTGTTTTTCTCTTTCATTATATTACATATTTTAGTAATATTTTTTATATTTCTCTTCTGTTCCCCAGTCCACTCTAAAATAAAAAAGTAATTATATAATTCGAGCTATCATATATCTATTATCTTAATTAATAGCCGTATAAATAGATTTTTTTAATTTATGAGAAGAAGTTAATGAACCTTAACTTTATATCATATGAAAATTAACAAAAATTATGAATTTAATGGGCTCACAACATACAACGATATCATGAGTTTAGTATTTTCCTTTTTAACTTATAACAAGTCTCTCTCTTTCTCTTTCTCTTAGACACTCAGATTTTAGACACCCCAAATTCCACCATTTCCCCTCTCTCTCAAGTAACGTAATTAAAAGGTTGTATCTAATTCTAAGACTACATTCTAAGAACATTCCACCAAATTTTATTTGGATTTTTAAGTTTAATTTCTATGGATCTCATGCATCACATAATAAATTATAAAGTTAAATATGTATTTCATTTTTAAAAATAATATTTTTATTTTTATTTTTTAAATTAATTTTAACTTTTGAAGATAATTATTTTTTAATTTTAATTTTTAATATTAAGTAATATTTTATTTTAATTCTTAATTATTTTTTAATAATAATATAACAATAATTTTGATAATAGAATAACTTGTTATGTTATTTAAAAATTTAATAGAAATTTCGTGTAATTTTTGTTATCAAATTACATTTTTAAATTTTTTATTAATTAATTTAATATTATTAATTATTTTAAATATATAAATTTAAACATATAATTTATTAAAAAAATTATATATAATTATACTCTTATATTTTTTGAAAATAAGATTAGTCGCTATAATTAAAATTAATATTGTTATTTAAAAATAAAAATAATTTTTTAAATATTTAAAATATTTTATTTATAAAAATAAAAAAAATATTTAAGTAAAAAATATGTATCTTAAATTTTATTATTAATTTCCTAAAATACTTAATTAGCATTTTCAAAAAAAGATTACAATGTGAAAGTAATTAATTACCGAAATTGCCCTCTTCTTATCGTTTATATGAGTCAAACAGTGTTGAATCCACCATGTCCTCCTTACTAATTTAATGTTATTTATGCCTCTTCTCTTTTTCTGTTGTACTGCAAAATCCTCCACCCTTGTTTACACGCTTTTGAACCATTTTTTTTCCCCCTTCTTTAACCTCTACGTTTGTTTGCTTAAGTTTAATTCAAACAACTTGTCATAAAATAAAAGATTTATTCAAACATGTATTTAAGTGACAAATAATACATTTTCTCTTCTAAAAAAGTAAAAGATTCAATCCATTTTAAAGTCAACTCTACATTTCACTATCATTTAAATTTCTGTGATATATAAGTGAATTAAATTATACATTATTTTATATTTATATTTAATATTTATATAACATATTAAATATAATTATATTAAAATTAAATAAAATAATTAATTATATTTTTAGTTAAGGCAATATTATCTTAAAAATATGAAATCTATTTAAATTTAGTTTGATTTATTTTTTCTTCAAATAACAACAATAACGTAATACTTATATAAAGTATATAAATAAAAAATATAATTATTTAAATTTAAGTATTAAATATTTTATTGTAAATATTATGTTATATATACTTGAATTTTGTTTACTTATAGTTAATAATTTTAAGATATTTTTATTAAAATTTTTATTTAAAATAATATTTTAATCATTTTAAAGATATTAATTTTAATTATGTGATATTTTAATCTTTTGTTTTTAAATATTATATTAAAATTAGTCAAATAT
>JAMLFT010012566.1:0-10343 GCA_026544285.1 Pachyrhizus erosus
ATATATTTAAAATATTTTTATTATAAATTTTAATTATAATATAATTTATATATTTAAAAATTATTTATTAAGAATATAAAAATAAGCATTATCTTGCACAATATATTGATTGAATTACTAGTCAATTGAAATTTACGCATGTCTTATGAATTTAGAATCAATTGAAAATAAGAAATAGAAAAGGAGATTTACATGCATTTAATGGAATCTCCAAAATATTTTCCTTACTGTGTTAAAAAAATTATGAATAATTTCTGAAAAAAATGAATACTAACTTCTTTTTAAAATAAATTTATTTAAATATGTAAATATAAGTGTTTGTTACAGAGATAGTTCTTATTATTAACATGTCAACAAATTTGCCATAAATAAGAATGGTCTGCTTGGCTTAAATATGTAAAAACTCACTCTGTATATATATATTCATATCTAAAATTAGAAAATACATTTTTTAGATATGCTAATACATCTCTAATATTTTTTATTAATTAAAAATTAATGTAACATTATAAATGAAATTCCTTAAATATGAAAAAACTATAAAATATTAATAAAATTTAATTAATAATTGAGAAAAGTGATGAAAAGACAAAAGTGATAATAAAAAAATGTGATGCAGAATTAAGTATAAATAAAATAATTAAGGATGTGATTGATACTGCTGAAGAGTGTCAGCTTTCGTTTATTTTCCAGTCCGCACACAGAAAGAAAGCAAAACAAAGTCCTCTTCGCCGCCAATTCTTAGTCTTTCACTCTGTCACCCTAAGATCTTCAGGCTTCAAACGACGCCGTTTTAGGCTTCGACGCTTCGTCGGATTCGGATCTTTTTCTCAGCTCATGGCCACACTCAAGACTCTTTGCTTCAAAGGAACCACCTTTCCCGTTTGTCCCTCCAATGTCACCAATAATAGAAACAATAGGTTCATTTTCATCATCATCATCATTATTATTTGTGTCTTTATGTTAGTTTTTTTCGTTTTCGGAAACTGTGAATTGAAAATCCGGCTTCCAAGGTTTATTGATGTGTTGATTTCTGAAATCTGTGTTGTTTGTTCGCGATAGATTATGTTTTGGAGTGTTTTTTAGTTCTGATTTTGATTTATGCGGGTTATGGCTGAATCTGCATGTCAAGGGAATGAAGAAGGGGTTTCTATATGATCCTTGTTGGTTACTGCATTACAGTGGTTTAGTTGTTAACGATGGATTTCTAGGTTTGTTCCACTCTTTGGTGTGTTTTTGGATAAGCTTTCTCTGAAGTGAGAAAGCCTCTAAGAGGTTTTGGATTAAACTGGGTTAATTTAATGGCACACTAGGATTTAAATCAACACTCGATCCACCCTTGGCACTTTAGAGCGTGGTAGTCAATAATGAGCTATGGCGATGGTGGAGTGTGTAGATTGTGGCATACTGTGATGAGTTCTAAAAAACGTTGTTTGGTACTTTGTTCAAAGCATTCACGCAACATGCACTGAAATCCCAACTGTTTCAACTCAACCCACCATGCAGTGCTCAACACAGCAGTGTTGTTGGCAGCCAAGCTTGACAGTTTTAGGCAGAGCCCAGGCATACCACTTCTATGTCTTGCACATACTCTGTTCTATATTGACTGTATGCCCTCTACTTTTGTTTTCAAGGAAGTCTTCAGAAAGGTCCGTGCCCTTCATCTGCCTTTGTTCTGTTACCCACCCTGCTGTTTCTTTCTTTCTTTTTTGTGTGTGTTTGCCCTAAATCCTCATTCTGTTCTACAACCCAGCCCCGTTATTCTATCTTTGTGTTCAGTTTTTATTGTCCTTTTTTTTTTATTATTTACTATCATCGGTCACCCTTGAAGCAGTTGTAGCATTCTAGCATGAGGTATCATCCACGTGTTGGAGGCTTACACTTATTTTACTTCTAGATGTTTATTGTCATTGACTTGTTTGTTTAGCTATATTTGTTGAGAGAAAAGAAATAAGAGTATGATGGATTGTGTTTGTGTCAATTACACACCAGTGAATATTATTTATATATTAAGGGTCATAAATACAAGGATTTGCAATTACCCTAATTACATAATAATACACAACATGAAATCAGCACACGATTACTCTATTTATATTTCACTTGTGGAATTTTTTTAAGTATTTTTATGTGTAATATAAATTATTTAGTTTGTAACTATAATTTTCAGAACAGTGGTCATACTATTGTCTTTTAATGTGCTATAGCAATTTTGGGGCTAGCCACACATTGATAACCATGTTTTAGATGGTTTCTTATTGTAGAGGATCCCCACTCCCCCAACCCCCTTTAAATATCATATCACTGTTGTTTAGATTGTCATGTTTTTAACTAATAGCCTTTCAATCTAGCTATATGTGCAAATGATTAATTATGAGGAGCGGGATGGATTTTAGAGACATAAGATGGTAATAAAACAGGAGTCCCTTATTATCCTCTTTAATGTATGGATACATTAAAAGTTTTGCTCCCTTGTAAATTCTTTGTTTGGCACAATGAAAGGTAGTAAAATGATCAATTAGAGTGAAAAAGAATGTGAATTCATCCGTGAGTGTACTCTACATCTCAGCCTCATTATTTGTGGATGACTGTTTAATACTTTTTAATATTTGGTTAAGGTTAATGCTTATTCTTTTTAAATTAGTATGTATTCTATTTGGCTTTTTAGTTGCAATTTGATTGCGCTGCAGAAAAATACCACTCTTTCCAAATTTTTGTGTGTTTGATGTTAAATATTTGTCTATATTAATCAGGAGCTCATATTGGAAGCCTGCACAAGCAGCTGTGAAGCCCAATTTCCATCTCCCAATGCGCAGTTTTGAGTTAAAAAATAGGTTGGTTTGAAATTTACTGTTCTAAATCCATTCATTCTTCTACTAAATATATATTTTTTATTTGTTTTATTCTTTTCATTTCTGGGAAAATGTTTTTTTATATTATGTCTACTTATATGTGTAGTGTCCAAATTAGGTGGGAACTATAGGATGCATGCTCTGGGTAGGATTTCTGGAAGAGACAGACAATGATCTTCTATTCTGATTTGTGATGCATCTAGAGCTTTAAGCAATGTTCTCTCTCACTAATTTACACTTTAAACTTCATTAGCATTTTGTCTCCCCTTTATCATTTCACTTTGAAATTTGGTTTGGATATACAGGGCATCTTGGATCTGACCAACTGTTTATGTGTATGTGTGTGTATATTAAAACAGTGCAATTGCATTAGTACATATTTTATGGAGTTTATTTAAAAATTGTTCATGTGTTTCTGGCTTCATTACTGCTTATTTGTGCTGCTGGTTTTGTTTACAAATCTGTATCATTATAATTTGCACAGATGAATTTATGTGTATTGTGTTTACAGAACTTCTCCAGAGGACATAAAGTGTCTGAGATTGATAACTGCCATTAAAACTCCATACCTACCCGATGGTCGATTTGATCTTGAAGCATATGATGATTTGGTAAATATGCAGATTGGACAAGGGGCCGAAGGTGTTATTGTTGGTGGGACAACTGGTGAAGGTCAATTAATGAGCTGGGAAGAGCACATAATGCTTATTGCTCATACAGTGAACTGTTTTGGTGGGAAAATTAAGGTAATCGGAAATACTGGAAGCAACTCCACCAGGGAAGCAATTCATGCCACCGAGCAAGGTTTTGCTGTTGGAATGCATGCTGCCCTTCACATAAACCCTTACTATGGCAAAACCTCCTTGGATGGTATGGTTGCGCACTTTCAAAGTGTGCTTTCAATGGGGCCCACAATTATCTATAATGTGCCTTCACGGACTGGTCAAGACATTCCTCCGCATGTAATTCAGACCTTAGTTGAAAATGCTAACCTGGCTGGTGTCAAGGAGTGTGTGGGAAACGACCGGATCAAGCTGTATACAGATAATGGAATTGTTGTGTGGAGTGGGAATGATGATCAATGCCATGATGCTAGATGGGGTTATGGGGCTACTGGAGTGATATCTGTTGCAAGCAACCTGGTTCCTGGTTTAATGCGAGAACTCATGTTCGGTGGCGTAAACCCTACACTAAATTCTAAGCTCTTACCTCTGATTGACTGGCTTTTCCACATGCCAAACCCCATTGGTTTGAACACTGCTCTTGCTCAACTTGGGGTTGTTAGACCCGTTTTTAGGCTACCGTTTGTACCTCTCCCAGTGGACAAAAGGATAGAATTTGCCAATTTGGTGAAGGAAATTGGTCGAGAGCATTTTGTTGGAAATAAAGATGTTGAGGTTCTTGATGACGATGACTTTTTCTTGGTTAGTCGTTATTAAGTTTACCTTGTAGGTTCATTGTATCCTTTCTAGGGGTTTGCCAAATTTAAAATCCAGACGAGTCTGTTGTAGTGAACTAGATAACGATCATCCATTGTTTTTGTTTTTTACTCTGACTACTTCGTAGTTGCAAACTGGTTCAAATTTATTATGAATTTTAAATGCTACTGCGTATTGTATTAGCCTTATTTTGACCCTGACTAACATCCTTTTACAGACACAAACCCAAGTATATAACTATAGAACTCAGATCTCTGCTTAAATTGTAGAAGGTGAATATCAAAGCAGTGAAACATTGTAATGGTGAACAAATCCCTGATTTTCTACCCTTACATTCCTCTCTGACAGTTTGACTTATTTTTTAGAGGATATTTATCATACAATAAACACGCACCTGGAGATGTGACTGTTGCTCTTCCAATAATCCCCTTATAGAAGATATAAGGCGAAGACGAAAGTAGTGGTGTTAAGTAGATAATATTTCTTTGCTTTCCTTCTCCGCTTTAGTTGTGTCAGATGGTATAACTTTTCTTGTTAAGTCAAAAGAATTTTGCCAATTATACGTATCAGTCTGGTCCAATAATTTATAATTAACGAGCATAAAAAATATCTCTGTAGGAATATTAGTTATGTATGATATTGGATCATGAATCTCTTTTTTGACTGTAGTAACTGCGTTTTGCTCGGAATAACAAACAAACCATTTGACATTGCTGCCATTGTGATTGCATCAAGTCAAGTCAAATAATCGAAACTTGTTCATCTCTGCACTACTCTCATATAACAATATCATTAAAAAGACATCTATAGTGTTAATTGACCCGATAAGCGCAATACTTAGCGAATTAAAAAAGGTTGTGATTTTACTATTACAAAGATATAATTATAAACGAATTCATTAGCTTAATCAAATACACCAGGAAAAAGCTAGGACACTAATAACTATTCAGTCTCCCCTTCTCTAAACACACAATCAGGAAAACTAACAAGAAATAAAAAATTTAAACTCTTACACAACGTTGCACAATTCTGTATTCCATGTAATTCTTACAATTGACATATTACCTATTTATCTTTATTTTACCACTCAAAAATTATTGCTAGAAAATTAATTAATTTAACCTCCAACTAAGATGCAACCAAAACAAAAACAGAGGTAGCAAAGTCAACCAGATATAGGGCTAACATATCAGAAAAAGATCATTGACACAGACACTTTAATTTCTCCTACTTTTGCCACACTAATAAACTGTATATATTAATTAGCTAATAGCTTGTTATTGTTGGTATTGTTGTTTTGTTCTGAAAGCTTCTTTTGGAGCTGAGATAAGAGAGCCTGATTCTCTTTGTGCAGGAGCATGGCTTGTTTCCTTAACTTGTCGTTCTCCTCTACGATGGTTTGGTTCTCCATGTACAACTTCAAGTTCTTCATCTGAATCTCTGCTTTCACTACAACCATCCTTTTCCTTTGTCTTGCTTCTTTCAAGTGTGCCCTCCTTCTGCATCAACATCATACAACAAGCCAATGTTACAACATACTCAAAACACATGCACACAAGCTGTGAGAAACCACAAAAAGACACGGTAGAAATCTACTAAACTATATAACAGTACCTGTTGAGCATGCCCAACCGAAGGTGCCTTTGGCTATGGTGTCTCTTAGATGGCCATGGACGAGGAAGTGCCAAAAAGAGAGGGCCATAAAGGGTCTGTTTTGAAGAGAAAGAGCACATGCTGTTTTCCTTCTAAATACCAAGTATCTTCAGAGAAAAAGAGCTATAAGCTCGGGAGATAAGGTTCACTTGCAAAACTGAATAACAAATGAACAAAAAATGGGTTAGTGAGGTGTAACAGATAGGCTACAAGGGGATTTTATAGGTGAGAAGAAACTTGGTAGGAAACTACTAGGGTGAAAGAAAAGTGTTATTATATAGCTGTGATTTTGTGTTTGTATAAGAGAGAGAAAGAGAGAGGGAGAGAGAGACTTTTATAGCAATGATGGCACAAGGACTCATGATGACAAAGGGCAGCAATAGATGAGGGGAAAGCAGAAGGGGATGAAGAAAAATGGCTCTCTTCTTTCTTGGCCTTTTTGATTGCTTTGGTTCAGAGTCTAACTTGGGGTGGAGGGTAACATTGAGAAATTGAGAAGGATGGGGGGCACATAGAGAAGTACCGTACCCATTCTATAAGTTGAGTTACACTTTTTGGAATAGTTTAGAAGTTTCCCATTCAGTTTGTAAGACCGTTTAGGTCCTCTCACTCTTGCCACGGGATCTTCAAAGCAGAAAAATAGTTATAAAAGTAATGTGTAATGCAATCAAATTAGCTGTGCTAATTATGGCAGAATAGAAGATAAGTGTGACATCATATTCAAAATGGGTAACGTGCATTAAATCCAGGTTCATTTAAAATGGGCCAATGTATGGTTGCTTGTAGTTTCCGCAGTTATTGTTGCTGCTAGCCCTGTGGTTGCCCACTTCTTCAGGTAGTCCCATGTAGCACAAGTGCCACAGTCTCACACATAGAAAAAGCAAACCACCAAGGGCTTTTTCATAAAGAAAATCAAAGATTTTATTGCTCCACAGTAAAAAATTTCCAAAGATTGGTGGTGAAAAAAAATTCATTTTATCACATGAACCGAATTTTGTGGTAGATTTCACTTGTATTCTCAACAAAAAATTTGTTCTCTACACTTCACATAATTACGCACTCAGTTAAGTTAGAACAATTTTGTAACAGTTGATCTGTATGCTTGATGATATATGAGTTGATACCAGAGAGGAGAATCAAAATTATATATTTTGTTAACAAATTCTTGGGTTTGCGAGAAAAAAAGGTGGATTTTACGTATGAGACGATGAACAACATCCAAATATATAGTCCAAGGTAGCTGAGAATTTATGAGTTTATTAATTAACTACATAATGAATATATGGTCTCGATGTTGTCAGATATAATAATATGTCAACAACCAATCGTTTCTACTAAGAAATGTTAGGCAAAAGATCTGCAACATAGCGCTTAATTTGATATTGGATCTATGGGAAGAGCAACGAGTTACAATCTTAAGAAACATGTATCCTTAAAAGCAGAACATGTATGATTTTTTTTTTTGGATAGATAATTATTTGTTAAGAATATGTTATTTTCATTTCAAGAAAATATTTAAGATTAGTTATATTATTTATTCATAAATGCTTTTCTACAATACTTTCTATAATGTTATTTTTCCTTTTTATCTCATTCATCAAATTAACCATTTTGTTAACAACATAGAATAAACAAAGCTACAAATACTGGTCTAGAGCCAATAGTGGACAAATTAAGAGTAGTATGATTTTGGTTGTGTAAAAGCCATTGCCAAAAAATGCAGTAGAAAATTTATTGTAACGTGTCTAGATGCTTCTTTAAGCCATAAATAATGAGACCGATTTAACTTAAGTTGTAAACCATACTCTCTTCCTCGACTGTGTATCCCAATGGTAAATTAATCCATATATACTTCTTCAAAGAGATCGCGATTGAGAAATGCATATTGGTGTTTAACTAAAGTAATTCTTTTAATTTGTCAATTTAATTATAGCTAATATATATTTTGACAAAATTTAACAGAGAAATACTAAAGAACTTAATGCAATTTGATTTGTTTACTTGATATTAAGAGAAAGACGTATTCTTCCAAGAGAGAAACAATTTAATTAAAAATTTGCTAAAGGTGAAAGTTGTACAATAAAACAATTAATTCCTTTTGTCATGTACCCTTGATAATATAAATGTAGCTTTGTATCTTTCAATTTTAGGTTTACACTTTATAGTATTATGTGAAAGATCATATCCAATTGGGTCAACCCTATTCCACTAGTACCAATAGGCAGTATTGGGGAAGAAGCACCATGTTTGGATATTAACATTACAAATACTTTGTTTATTGGATCGGGAATATATAACAAGAATGATTAAGATAATAAACATTAATCTCATTTGTATTTAAGTGATGTGTGTGTAAACAAGTTGGCCTCTCTAGATAATCAAGCACAATTTTTCTACTTTTGATTAGAGCTAACTTTTTCTTTCATATTCAATTTTGTACTATTGTAAATATATATTTATTTTGGATTTACCTATAATTAATAGTTAGTAAATTTAGGTATCTAAGAGTCTTTATTATTTTTATGCTCATCCTTTGATAATTATTTTTTTTCCTACTTTCTATATATTTTGACTGAAAAAGATTATAAGATTTTTCAAAATCTACTAGTTGATTTGAATCTCTTATTGTAAAAATTGACGAATCATTTCTTTACCATTGATTTATCAACACTACGTATTATTTTTTCTTTTTATTTAAATGAACCATAACTATTTTGCGTATTTTCTCTCTTCATTGATTTAAATAATATTAAATCATTACATTAAAGTGAATTAATATTTAGAAATTTAATGAAAAACTATTTTGGTTTATGGGAATCACACACATATAACAAATATCATATTTTAAAATTTTTTAATTCTTGAATAAGCACTTTTAAAAACACATCCTATTTATATAAACAATATATGGTCAAAAGTTGTTATTTGTTTCATATAAAATTAGTAAGACTAGTATTATATATGCTAAGAAAGGTTTTTTTTTCAAAAGTAGACCAAAGTCTTTCTAATCCTTTTTTTTCTCATTCATATTATGGATTTGTCTTTATGTGTTAGGATTCTATTAAACAATGAAATTACATAGCATTATCATTATGCTTAATCTTTTATTCAATCTCCTTTTTTCTCTCCGAAAACATAACCCAACATTTTATATTTTTATCCTTTAAATAGCTTATTAAAGACATAGTCATAATGATTAATTGATTTTAGAGAAACAAAATGCGATCAATTAAATATCCAGGTCAAAAGACCAATTAGATACAACTTAATTATAGGACATAAATGATTTTATTATTATATGATTAAAAGAATTGGGCATGTGTTACTTTAGAGGCATCAATCCAAGTCCAACTTGAAAAGAAGAGTCACATGGGATGGCACATGAAAGTCACATGCGGGTTAGGGAGGGGTTCTAAAGAGGTAATGAGGATATGGAGGGGGTAAGTAGTCAATGTGGTTAGGTCCCTTATTTTGTCTCTTTTCTTTATGTAATTGAGTACCAAAGTCATGCTCATTTATTTGGAAAATGAACCTCATTTTGGCTTCATCTTCTTTCCCATCATCATGACCACCATGCCTCCTTCTCACATTCATTGGATGATTTTTATTTATATATCATGGTATATAGTGGAAGTGAGTATCTTGTCCAACTTCGATTGAGCCATTTCACATGTTCCCCTTAACTTGGTGGAAAAATTTACTTAGGATAACTCACAAGAAATTTGTGAAATATGGAAAAAATTTTAATATATATATTTTACAATGGAAGTGCTACACATGGTCATAGAGAGTAATTTACTAAGATGGTAAAAAAAATTGATTGTTTTATACATTATGTGTTGTACACAAATATTCTCCTCCTAGATTTGGGATGAAACACATCAATGAGACACATAGGTAGAGCTAAAAGCTTATATTGTGGAGATGGTGTAGCTAGGAAAGCGAAGTGTCACATTAGGGCAAAGTGTGTGGGGTTATTTTGATCTTGAAAAAGGGGAGTCATTTTCATTTAGTAAAGAAGCTAGAAAGGAAAAGCAAGGGAGGGGAGAAAAGAAATTTGCATACATGGCTTTACATTTTGATGGTGATTTCTATCTATTTTCATGCTAGCATAAATATATGAAAATACTTTTATATACTTGATCTTTACCAAAGATAGATTTTAAAGATGGATTCTTCATGAACCCCTCATCATATCCTTTTGAACAAGGAAGGTTGAGCTATTTGATAAGGACAAGGACCACAAACCTTCACTCATTTCTTGTATTACTACCACCAAAATACTTGCACTACGTGAAGGAAATAGTCAACTATGATATCAAAATGCTTGCCCATTTTTAATATAGTCTTATAGCATATGTGTTTTTTTTTTTTTGCAAATAGTTAATAGGAGTACAAC
>JAMLFT010012567.1:0-10341 GCA_026544285.1 Pachyrhizus erosus
GACGCTCTTCCGATCTATTAAGAATAAATTTAAAAAAATAATATAATTACAAATAAATTTAATATTAATATCTAAACTTATCAGCTTTCTTAGTATATATAAATTACTTAACAATATTTTATAAATAAGAATAAAGATAGTATTATTTATTAATTTAATATTATTATATTCTATTACTTATTATACCTATTTTTTTTATTTCTTTTTTATAAACACTCCAGTAATTTTTTTAAAGAATCTATTACTCAATTTTTTAAAAAAAATTAATATATTATTAACATCTTTCTCCCTTTCAATTATTAATTTCCAAATGGGATGGAATAAGCAAAATATAAGTATTATTTTTAGGAGTTACTATTCATAATTAATTATTAGTATGTAACCTAAAAAAATAGTAATATGAAAATGGATTCTCTTTTTTTTTTCTTCCATTTTGCTTTTTCATTTCATTTTTTCTTCGTATATTTTTCTCTATTTTATTATACTATTTATTGCATTTTTCTTATCTCTGTCTTCCACTAGTAAACCTAAAAAATAGGGTGTGAATTGGAACCGCTGGTGTAAAAAACAGAGGACTGAGTTCTGAGTCCAATCCACTCTAATTCTAATTCGGATCCGAGCGCAGCAGAAGAAGGAAGAAGAAAGAAGAAAGAAGAAAGAAGAAAGAAGAGTGTGTGGGAGAATGAAAACGGAAACAGAGCCAAAGGAATCTGAGTCAGATTGGAGCGAGTTGACTGGCGAGTGCCTCATCAACATCCTTTCTCGACTCAGCGTTGAGGATCGATGGCGAGGCACCATGCTTGTTTGCAAGTCATGGTTCAGCGTCTTCAAGGAACCCTCTCTTCACTCCGTCTTCAACCTCGATCCCCAATTCGACTCGCCCCTCGAATCAACTCGATGGTGGACCCCCGAGTTCGAGGCCAAGATCGATTCCATGCTTCGATCTGTCGTCGAATGGGCCCAATCCTCTCTCACCCAGATACGCATTCGCCACTGTTCCGATCGCTCTCTCCCCCTCGTCGCCCAAAGGTTCCAACTTTCTTGCAAGTTTCAATACCCACTTTTGTTTCCTTCGCCAATTGGTGATGGCCTGAATTGGGTCTCAAAGTTTTGGTCCTTTGAGTGTGTACTCAATTCGGCTAGTGTTTGTAAAATTGATTTTGCAAAATTAATTTTTGTTGAAATTGATTTTGAAGTGACGATATTAATGTGTGAATATTTATTTCAAAAGTAAGTTAGTAGTAAAACTCAGAATAAAACTTTTGATCCAACACGAGCTGTTGTAGTTTCTCTTAGCGTGAACCCAAATGTATGAACATTCACCTAAAATCAAGTTAGCTGGTATTTTAACGTGATCCTAGATCATCTAACGCAAATCCCAACATGCTATAATTCGTTCCGATTGGATTTGAGATTTCAAAAGATACTAAGACTTTTCTTTTTCATTTGTGTTTTGATTCTGGAATTCCAATATTTTGTTTGTCTGTTTATATGGGGGTTTGCGCCTTCTATTGTAAATATAACACAGCATTGGAACATTTAGCTTTTTTGGTGTGTGTGTGTGTTTTTTTAATATTAAATATCTCTGCATTTCAGATGCCCGAATCTTGAGGTGTTGTCTATCAGAAGCTGTCCTCGTGTTACTGATGATTCTATCTCTAAGATAGCTGTGAGTTGTCCCAAGCTTAGGGAATTGGATGTCAGCTATTGTTATGAGATAACCCATGAGTCATTGGTGCTAATTGGAAGAAATTGTCCCAACCTTAAGGTTCTCAAAAGAAATCTCATGAATTGGCTTGATCCTTCCCAACACCGAGGGATTGTTCCTAATGAGTACCTAAATGCTTGTCCGCAAGATGGAGAAGAGGAGGCTGCTGCAATTGCTAAATCCATGCCTGGTCTAGAGCAGCTTGAGATTAGGTTCTCCAAGTTATCAGCTAAGGGCCTCAATTCCTTATGTCAGGGATGCCCTAACCTTGAGTTCTTGGATTTGTCTGGGTGTGCTAATTTAACCAGTAGAGACATTGTAAATGCATCTTCTAGTTTGGTGCACTTGAAAGAGATTAAAAAGCCTAATTTCTATATCCCCAGGTCTGTCTTCCACACTGAAAGGTATGGACATTGGAGTTTGTATGATGAGAGATTTCAAACGGATATTTTTCGAATCTGAGCATTGATGGGAAGATTGATCCAAGTTGTAAACTGTGAGTCCATCAATCCATCTTCTTTCTGCTGCTTTGTGAAGATGTTAATGGAGTCTCTATGGTTACTATTGTCACAGTCAAATATATATTGTAGAAATTATAGTCTGTTTATGTAATTCTACGTAGTCTGCCTTCCATCAGTACCATGTATTTGTTTGGAAGATGATTGTCTCAAGTTCTCATAATGGATTTACCTGATAATATTCTAAATATTTATTTTTCCTTTTGGATGGTACATTACTTGTATATTTCTCTTAGTAATATACCATAAATTCTCTCAGCAATCTATATTCTTAAATTTAACGTTTTTCTTTCCTTCCTTAAATAGATTACCCTCACCATTTTGATATATATATATATATGCTTACAGGACTTCTATCTACAGCTAGAATTTAAATTGGTAATCAATGAGTGGATAATTGACGAATTATTATAGCTAGTATCATTGGGGTGAGTTGTGATTCTGATGTTTGAAATCAGGTCAGTTCTTTTTTATAGATTTCTGCCCGCTCTAGCCATTAAAAGGATATAAAATACCGAGTCAACTAAGAAATCCAACTTTAAGTTTTCTTTATACACCTTGGAAAACTTACCTAGATGATCCAAAGTTTACAAACGCAGGTGTATGATAAATGTATAATAATATAAAAACAAGGATCAGGAGTGCTTGTGTGTATAATAATACAGATCAAAATTCAGAAGTACACTGCTAACACAATGCAAAATTCTTTATGTGACTGGTTAAGAGTAGGATAGATTTTCAGACGTCTTACACAATCTGGGTGCGATGGTAATGTACGATTGTGTGTACCTTATGTTTTGTGTGTGCTAATAATAAGTGGTAGTAGCTAGAAACTTAGATTATGTTTTGGGTGCCATGGTAATGGTAACAAGATGAACATTCAGGTCTAAGTAGTTTGATAGAAGCAAGGAACTAAAAGCAATCCAAAAACAAGATGCACGAGTGCCGCCACCAATGAGGACGGAGGTTTAATTGAATTGGTGTTTGATGCATTCCAGACTTTGCGTGGCCTTAAGCTGCTTGGTCCTCTATAAGTTCCCTTTGCTAACCGGGAAATCATTGTTTGTTGGGAAGCATGCAATTCTGGAAATGTTCTTTGAATGCGTGGTTTGCTTGATCCCATCATCATACCGTGCATTGCTGCATGTAAGAGAGAAATTGTTTGTGATCTTAATGTGACGTCATTTTGATACAAGAAATAAGATGAAAATTGTAAGATAGAAAAACAAAAATTAGCAAACTGGAAATTCAAAATTGGTTACGTCTAGGCTCATTTTGTGGCTTGGAGATCCTAAATGTTCTTCCATAAGCTGAATATGTGAGAATGCTGAACAACAGAAAGAACCATATAGCTAGTTTTTTGCTCATGTCTTGAACTTAATTGAATGTAAATCGTGGTTATAAAGGCAACAAAAAACAAGTAAATTTTGTGGGGATGCACTGGGATTAGTAATCAAGTTTATTATATATAATGAGGTTCGAGTCTTTAAAAACACAAACATACTGCTAAGTTCGGCAGTTTTATGTGTGAACAGAATCAATTTCATTGCTGTGGGCGGTGATCAAAGAGAGACGCTTCATTACCAGATCACTCTTTGAATGATTCCTTTCCGGAAGAGAGACACATCAGTGCTGACCCTTCATTTAATTTATCTGATAATTTTGCATACTTATTCGATATAATTTATAGCATTCTTTCGGTTAAATAAAATGACCAAGTGCAGCGTATATCTTCTTTTCTTTTCTTTTTCTTTGTCAAAAAGAAAAAACGGATTACAGAGAATTTAGAAAAACTGGTTGAGAAATTATTCTTTTCAAGGTTTCGTCACATTTTATGAAACTTTTTTTTTATTTTTTTCACCTCCGCCTTCCAAGAGACATAGTGGGGATTATTTGCTCACTGCTCTATTGGTGTGGTCATTGGTAGCCAGTATCAAATAAAAATTTAGTACGTGAGAAAAAATTATAAGAAGACCCTTTCGGCTCAGCGGAGATGCATTTCATCTTGTTAAATTCTGCCAACGTTGAGCCAGTGGGAATCAAGATTTTATTCTGTTTGTCGAGAAAACCATGAGCTCTGTGAAAGTCAGTTATAGCTCATTAGTTAATTTAATATATGTTTGGATTAGCTTTTAGTTCTATCAAAATTAATTCTAAAATCAAGTTAAAGTTCTAAATAGTTACTTCAATTGTTTAAATTTTTCAGCATGATTTTGAGGGTTAAATTGATTCTAGATTATGATTATGTGGTGGTTCTAATAATTTTTTCATGAAAAGTCATAAAATCTTTTTGTTTAGGTGATTCATTATGCATCTAAGCTAATACAAATCGTGATAACCAAAACAAAATTTGATAATTGAATAAAAAAATTGAAAAAAATCTGAAAACTAAAAAATACTTTTTTCTGAATTTTGGATTATATGTTATAAGTTGATTCAATCCAAATTAAACCAAACTTTATTCTGTATTTAATGTTATTCAATAATTACTTACATGTTTATGTATTTAAGAGATTGTATGAACTATAAATTTTTTATTTATTATATATTTGTGCTTTGAAATATTATAAAACTATTTTTAACTTACAATTCGAATGCATGCATTAAATTAGTTCAATCAAAACCAAAATAAATTAAACTGAAAAGGTTTGAGTTTAATTTTATAAATATATCAATTGGATTATCAAAGAACAAAATTAAAATAACTAGACCATATTTTTTTCCCTCGAACCAATTGGATCCGACCAACACACTTATTTTTGTTTTGATTATAGATACAAGCAGCTTTTACGGTATGTTTGGCAAAAGGAAAAAAATTAGGATAGATAAAAATAAGAAAGAAAGTAATAAGATGGATAAAAATTCATCAAAAATAAGTTTTTTTTTTATAGCAATTGAGTGAATTTTAAGAAGGTTTGATTTGAGAAATAAAAAGAAATAGGAAAGAGAAAAAAAAAAGATAATATATTTTTTCTAGTCACAATTAATTGTTTTTGCATGATAATTTATTTATTTATTTTCAAAAATCAACTATGTATACATTATATATTTTAAATCTTTAGTAAACACTTAAAGTTGTCAATAAACACATTTAATAATGTAATTTCTGATAATTTTTTTAAAATAAAAAATGTTATAAAATGTTAAATACATAGTATTTTATTGTTCATTTTTACGTAATTTATTTATCTCTTTATTTCTACTCTACTCTATTAAACACACTGTATTTTTTGTATCTTTACTATTTTTTCTCTCTCCTCTTTATTTCTCTTGCATTTCTCTTCTATTAAACATAAAAATAGAAGAAAAAATAATAATAACCAATAATAATAATAATAATAACATTGTAAAAAAACAGAATTTGTTGTAAAATGAATAGATTGTTTATAACTTACTTTACATTCTTGTATAATTTATAAATTATATATTATGTTTTATGGACACCTCAACAATACAAAAACATATTGGTACTTCTCAATAAAAAAATTTGATTTTGTCATATATCACATATCATATCTATGTTTATCTTTTTTTATTTATTTTTTTCTCTCCCTCTGGATCGATAACATTTTTCTTGTTAGTCACTCCAATCAAAAACTGATTTGACATATCAAATTTGTTGGTTTTCTTCATTTTACACGTAACTTTCTTTTAAGAACAACGTATTTTTTAACTTACTATTTAACGATGATATTCTGCTTTTTCGTCACTCCAATTGAAATTATATTAATCCGTCTCTGATAAACCATTATATGAGATGTACAAATTATAATCCAAACATGCACTAACGAGATAGAAACGCTGGCGCACTAACACTAACCAGGTCAAAAAGCCTAGAAGAGCTAATGCTACTCACCATGTACATGTGCATGACCATCCAATAATGTCCGTGAGCAGGCTCTACCTTACGTAGGTTCCATTACCAGCATTGCATTCATTTTTTCATTTGTGTTTGTAACAATTTTTCTTATATGGGCCAATCATGTTTAACGAAAGAGGCAATTAATAATCTCTGGTTTAAGCTTCGGAAAGGATGAGATACCACCAAGTTGTTTTGCTAATTCACCTGTGACTCGGTCCATATAGAGCGCATATAGTCCATTTCTGCTTTCCAGAAGTTCTAATGCTTTTCTTGCGTGGACAATTGATGTCACCCAATCTTCAAGGAGCACTGTAATGTCATTGTTACCACTAAGTTTAAATTTTTAAACTCGGTTCATCCTGATTACTTGATTATAGTCAGGAAGCAAGAATATACAGCAAAAACGTAATCCAATAGTTGAGAAAAACGTTAAATGTGGCGCACTTATATTTGTTTTAGATCATAGAAATCAAGACTAAAGATGTCAACAAATTACTTAAGTTTACTGTAGATTATTAAACATCGGTAGAAAGTACGAAGCATACTGTTGTCAAAATCTTCAGCTTTTGACCACTCTAATAAGTAATCCGCCACCAAGAACTCGATAAGCTGGATCCTGACATCCACAAATAAAAATTAGATAAATGTATGTCTTCAAAACCATTATTCCTTTCTACAAAATCTCTGTTGATCTATTTGTTACAAAAAAAATATTAAGAACACATTCTCTTTTATTAATTGAAATTTATTAAAAATTATAAAATCATAAGAGCCGAATAAGATGTAATATCTACAAAACTTCTAATTTTCAATAAATTTAAACCAATAAGATAGAGTGTGATTAAAAGATCGTGTTGTTAACTCTTTCTCTTCCTTATGATTTATGAATCTGGAGATTATACTAATGAGCTTTTGCAAAGAACTTACATTATGAACATGTATTCATGCATGTCAGGAAAGCCATCATCAAAAGGATCAGAGAAAAGCAAACGTTCAGCTAGTACCAAAACTCGTTGACAAATTGAAAGTATTGCCCGCTGACCAATATAAGGCTCACTTCCAAGTTTGCGGATCAAATGCTGAATGCAAAATTGAGCATTGGTGCCAGCATTTTGGGCTAGAACATACGAATTTTAAAAGGGAACGGCAAAAAAAGACAGAAAGCCAATCATTAGAATGATTAAGAAATAAACGATTATAAAATGGTGAAGGCGTAAACCTACATTTATTGTCATAATCAATCTCAAACTAAGCATACCATTTTCTGACAACGGCGAGCACATCTGCCTAATCAAACGTTTAACTAGGCTGTTGATAATTCCTTCAACAAGTTCCAGGTTCCTTCTCATAGATAAAAGATTCTTCAGTGTAACTTTAGAAAAGACATAAAAAATCTTCAGTGAGGATAACAAGGAAATATGATTGGGGTTACATGTAATTCATATTATGGTGATCCATAACGAAAACCATAAAAATCAAAGTAAAACATAATATAGCTCAAGTAAAATTTGATGTAAATCAGTCATAACTCAAATTACTGTAGTAAGTTACCATACAGCTCATCAGAAGCTTTAAGGTGACAGTGGAAGACTGATTATGGGTTTGCATGTTTAGAACATGAATTGCTATAGTACAGTTAGAATGATCATATTTGGATTCTGGGCTTATAATCATATAGCCAGAATTCAGTTAGCAGCTGACCTATGTTAAGCAGTTCAATTTATAGGAGCTGTGAACAACTAACATGTAACGAGAGCGGGGCTTAATCCCCATTCCCCATAAATGCTCTCCATCCCAATTTCCCTTTCCCCATCCCCCAACATCTGGAGATCTCCTCCACCAGGCCTACAGAGTGATCCTACTCATCCTAGGCCTTGCTTAAAAATATAACAATAATCATTGAGTAACTTAAATATATTAAGAAATTTCCCTGGCAGATCAATTAAATCCCAATGATCGCATGATTTAGCAGCTCTTTAAGTGCTAGGTGTTACTCATATCACAAGCAGATTGAATAGATGCACGGAATGAATTAAGTTCTTATTAATTAAGAAGAAATGATTGCGAACACCCAGATTTTTAGTTTCACGGAATTTTGAGGATGAAAAACAGCAGGACATAATAGATATACGATTTCAATTATTTAATTGAAACCAAAAGAAGTTGGAAAAACCCTTCGATTAATGACAAAAGCAGTATACGGAATATAAACTCTACAGCTTGATGCGCCAGGTTCTCAAAATATAGATATAATATTTTCAATTATCTAATTAAAAAAAAAAGTGGGAAAGGCTCTTCAATTAGTGAAAAGAGCAGAATACCCAAGATATAGTCCACAGCTTGATGTGCCAGATTTGCAAACTTGGAATCTTCCATCTGCAAAATACATTGAATGCAGCACATGACGGAAATAATACATCAACACAGCATGTCAAAAAGAATTAATTGTTTATTTTCTATTCAATAACACCAGTATTTGTATGAACTCTATTACGAACTGCGTTATTTAAATGTTAACGTATCCTTCTGATCAGAAAAATGCTAATAAGTAGCGAAGCATCCTGACAGGTGATACAGAGCCACACAGCTCCACAAGAAAATCAACAGAGGCCCTAAGCTGCTCTATTTCATCCTCCTCGATTAAACCTGCAGTTTTAGTTTCAAATTAGATTTAGTACAATTCAATTCACTTCACATCAAAATTCCCAATAGTAGCCACGTCATTTTGACCTAATTGAA
This sequence comes from Pachyrhizus erosus, assembly GCA_026544285.1. Taxonomy (NCBI): domain Eukaryota; kingdom Viridiplantae; phylum Streptophyta; class Magnoliopsida; order Fabales; family Fabaceae; genus Pachyrhizus; species Pachyrhizus erosus. Next base: position 8,828 of record JAMLFT010012567.1, read on the forward strand.
AAAAGCACCATTCTAATTACTAATTATCTCTGAGTATTACCACACACAGTTTAATACTCGCTCGTTTATAATTAAAAATGCTATTAATAATATGTACCTAAAGAAAGCCGTTGCTGACTTGAAGAAGAAGAAGAAGAAGAAGCCACTCTTCTCCTTTCCTTAAATCGCACTACACAAATCAAATTTTCAAAGTCAATTCAACAGCATAGGTCGTAACAAAGAAGAAGATAATAATGACGACGATGTTGATTAAACCTTGTCTTAGAAATCTGCGTCGAAGTACATCGCTGAATCTGTTGTCAGAGCCAGTTCCATGATGCTTAGAGCTTAATTCTCCGAAATTTTCGAAGAAATAGCACTTGCAAGCAGCACTCTCAGGGAATAGATCGCAGTGCGAAGCATCTACATCGAGAAACTCAAAAAATAAATTAGCAGTTGTGCATGAACGTGAGTTTATAGAGAGAGAATATAGAGATCGAACCTTGAGCGTCTTTGAGATCTTCTCTGAGCCTCAGGATCTCTTGCTTTCTTTCCTTAGCCTGAGAATCCGAACGCAAAATAATAGCGAAGAGTTGAAGGCATTAGATTGAGAAGAAAAACGAAGGACGCGTCTCGAACCTTTCGCTTCCAACGGAGAAGAGCGTCAGATTGAGAAGGAGAAAGCGCATTGGACTCATTTACGTTTTTCAGAACCTTTGATCTCAGAAGCGATATAGCTACTGCTAGCTTCAGCGATGCATCGCTCCTTCTCGCAGCCTCGGTCTCTGCCATTTACCTTCAGTTCTGATGAACACCAATCCAAACGAAAAACGCGCGAAAGCCTGAGGAGTTTTACCAACTGACACTAACAAAAGAAACCCAAAGTAACTACACATAGACCTATCATACACTTAATAGATATATCTTACATTTCATTAACATTTATTATTTTTCTTCTAACTTTCTTTTCCTGTTACTCGTACCTAGATTTTTTTTCCCCTCTCTAAAGTGTTGAATAGAAATTCCATCAAATTTTCCAAAATCAAAAGATTTATCAAAGGATTGTTTATTATTTTCATTAGATTAATTTTTATGCAAACATTATCAAATTTGATTATCAATCTTTTACAATTTGAATAGAGAGGTTTTATAATTTTTTATGGGTGATATATATTAAATATTAGAGTATCTTGATTCCTTTTTAAAAATTAAATATATTATTTTACGGTGAAACATATAATTTAGTCTTATATGTAATACAAATTCTTAATTTAATTTTTATATGTAAAAAATTATTAAATCATTTTTAAATGTATAAATATGACCGATTTAATTTTTGTTAAATGTTTATTTTCTTGTGTATTATTAATTTAATCATGTGGAACTAAATTAAGAATATGTTATAGTATAGAGATCAGATTATAAATCTGTTATATATATAAAAATCAAATTAATAATATATAAATAAGTTAACTGTCAATATATATATATATATATATATATATAAATGAAATGGATGATGTTTACTCGTATAG
>JAMLFT010012568.1:0-10341 GCA_026544285.1 Pachyrhizus erosus
ATAAATGTTATTTTAAAAATTAATAAATTTATTATACATAATTTATTTATAATTGGATAAAAGTATAAATTTATTTTATATTTTAATGAATAACTCCTTTTTTTCTATTTTTTAAACATATAAATTATATTTTAAATTTATGATAAAAAATTTATATTATAATGTATTAATATAATATATCATATACATATTATAAACGTATCTGAATTTTGAAGAATATATATATTAATATTCTATTACAATTTATTAAATTATTCAATTAATATTAAAATTATAAAAAAAATATTAAACGCATGTTAGGAATGCGAAAACTTAAATAAACAAATAATTTTAAACATTTATATAGACGAAAAAATAGAGATTAAAATGTATCTCTCAATTCATTATATATTTTATTTTATTTACATAAACAAAAGATAATAAATAAAATTTAAAATATTTTATTCTATAAATATTTAAGATATCTTCGTAACATAAAATCCTCGTTAAAGAAAATTAATTGCAACATATCTTTATTAAAATGAATTAAATTAATGAAGACATTTTTTTTTATTACTTGTAAATTTGTTTATTAGCTCTATATAATGACAAGGTGTTGGCTATTGCCTCTGCCCAACTATTTCTCTTAAAGTTACAGTCTGAAATTTGCAAATCCTGTTTACTACTTTACATTTTGCAAACACTGAAGAAACACAGAACAGATTACAAATCCCATCAACTCAACAATGATCCCCAAACGCCTCCTTAACCCTCCATCACCCACCACTGTTAACCCCTTCTACGTTTCCTTTTCCTCTTCAATCGCTCACACACAACCCACTCCTCCTCACTCACTATACGATGCCGTTTCCCTCTTTCACCGCACCATCGACGACACCAATTCACCACCCTCAGAACTAGCCTGCAACTCCCTCATCGACAACCTGCGCAAGGCACGACACTACGACGTCGTTGTGTCCGTTTACCGTAGAATGGTTTCCGCACGCGTCTCGCTCAGGTTTACTTCTCTTAGCGCTTTAGCCGAAAGCTTTGTCAACACCCACCACCCAAGTTTCGCTTTTTCGGTCCTGGGAATAATGATAAAATGCGGTTTTGGAGTTAACGTGTATAACTTGAACCTTGTGTTGAAGGGTTTTTCCCAGAGTGGTCAATGCGACAAGGCCATGGCTTTGTTTTCCCAGATGAAGAAAAATAGCGATTGTCTGGTTCCTGATAGTGTTACTTACAATACCCTTATTAGTGGATTGTGTAAAGCAAAAAAAATGGTGGAAGCTAGGGGTTTGTTTGAGGCAATGAAGGTTGGGGATAATAAACCCAATTTGGTGACGTATAGTGTTTTGATTGATTGTCTTTGTAAGAGTGGTGAAGTTGGTGAGGGGTTGGGTTTGTTGGAGGAGATGGAGAGGGAGGGTTTGAAAGCTGATGTGTTTGTATATAGTTCTCTCATGAGTGCCTTTTGTGGGAAAGGTGATGTTGAGAGGGGGAGGGACTTGTTTGATGAGATGTTGAGGAAGAAGGTTAGTCCCAATGTGGTTACTTATAGCTGTTTGATGCAGGGTCTTAGCAAGAATGGACGGTGGCAAGAGGCGTCTGATATGTTGAACGATATGACGGCTCGTGGAATTCGGCCGGATGTTGTTACTTACACGGTTTTGGCAGATGGGCTTTGCAAGAATGGGAGGGTGCAGGATGCTGTTAAGGTGTTGGATTTGATGGTGCAGAAGGGGGAGGAGCCGAGTACTTTGACGTACAATGTTGTTGTGAATGGGCTTTGTAAGGAGGATCGGGTGGATGATGCGCTCCAGATTGTGGAAATGATGGTGAAGAAGGGGAAGAAACCTGATGTGGTTACTTATAATACCTTGTTGAAAGGACTGTGTGGATCTGGCAAAGTTGATGAGGCGATGGACCTTTGGAAGCTGCTGTTGAGTGAGAAGTTCCGTATGAAGCCGGATGTCTTCACGTTTAATAATTTAATTCAAGGACTTTGCAAGGAAGGGCGTGTTCGTGATGCTATGAGGATCCATTCTACAATGGTTGAAATGGGGTTCCGAGGTAACATAGTAACTTATAATGTTTTGATTGAGGGTTATCTAAATGCTCAGAAACTTATTAAGGCGTTGGAACTTTGGAAATATGTGTTGGACTCTGGATTTTCTCCCAATTCAATGACTTATAGTGTTATGATTAATGGTCTGTGCAAAATGCAGATGCTGAGTATTGCAAGAGGACTCTTTTGTAAAATGAAAGATTCTGGGATTAGCCCTACAGTAATTGATTACAATGCACTATTGGCATCCTTGTGCAGGGAAGATAGTTTGGAACAGGCTAGGAGTCTATTTCAAGAAATGAGAAATGTGAATTGCGATGTTGATGTTGTCTCCTTTAATATAATAATTGATGGAATCCTCAAAGCAGGAGATATTAAATCTGCCAAGGAATTGCTATTGGAGATGCTTAAGATGGATTTGGTCCCTGATGCTGTAACATTTTCTATATTAATAAACAGGTTCTCCAAACTTGGAATGCTGGATGAGGCCATGGTGCTCTATGAGAAAATGGTCTCATGTGGTCATGTACCAGATGTTGTTGTATTTGATTCTTTGCTAAAGGGCTATGGTTTAAAAGGAGAGACAGAAAAAATCATTTCCTTGCTTCGTCAAATGGCTGATAAGGATGTTGTTCTGGACTCAAAATTAACTTCTACCATCTTAGCTTGCCTTTGTCACATGTCAGGAGATCTTGATGTGGAGAAGATTCTTCCAAAATTTTCACAACATAGTGAACAAACATCAAAAGGAACAACCATTAAATGCAATGAGTTCTTGATAAAACTGAATAACGTTCATCCAGAGCTAAAATTATTTGATGCTTGATAGCAATTGTTTTCAAGAATGTGATGTCATGGTACTCTAAGTAAGTTCTTTATTGTCTTTCATTAAATTATTTATGCTACATGCTTTATCTACTTCTATATCTCAGGTTAAATTGCCAAAATTATCCATTTGGTTTTATTTCAGATTGCTGTATGCATATGATAGGACACCCTTGTTCAGTCTCTGATTTTGATCAGGTATCTGTTTTGTGCCTGCTTAGATCTGGGTTTGTTTTCCTTTGACTACATTGATATATGAATGATACATATTTTTGGTAATCTTGGAGATGTTACCTTGTGTATATATACAAGTATCATTCAAAGGTGTGATTTGGAGAAATTTTTGGCTTAATTAGATGATGTGAGTATGTGTGTGTTTATATATTCTTAAAGCTGGTATACCTCATTGTATTTAACAAAAAATTACTTAAAAAAATCAAATGAATATTTTGCTTGGACAGAGAGATTGACAACCCAACAATCATCAAGTTTGTGGTCATTGACATTTCAACCAGTAGCCATTTTATGGCAAAGTGATGGTAGTTCAAAATTCAGCCTCATGGTATATAATGCCCCATTTGATACTATGACTAGTCCATGAATGAGGTTGGCAAAAGGTCTTCTTACAGGTTTGCTTCTAACCCAACTGTTGTACTTGGTTTCAAACTTTCAATATCATCACATGGTTATTATTTTGAGAGTAAATGTCTGTTGTCTGCTATTGAAGTAAGAATTGTGTCAGATTGGCTAACCTTAAGGCTCTCTTTCTCTCATTCGTAGACAAGGATAGATACTAGATTGTATTAATTGGTCAAGAACTCCAGTGCCCACCTAAAAACAAAATAGGCTAGCCTGCCAGCCTAAGGCAGCACTAAACAAAATGGTGCTGACCAAAACAGAAAACTGAAGGGGAATAAAAGTAGCTAAACCCTTTTTAAACCAACACTGAAACCAATCACTAGGAGTACTCCTTACATCTCCCACAACTTGCTTTCTCTCTGGAATTTACAGGCATTCATTAAGTTTCATCTAGCTGAAGCTTACTTTTCTGAGATGTTTCCATGGCATCTAGTGAACTAAACTAGTACCAGAATATTCACGAACAAGTATTGATTTATAACTAGCTAGTTGCACTCAGGCACTTACTAATTTTGTGTGTTTAAGCTACCTCACATTGTCTAAATTAAATCATATATTGTAACAATTTCGATGCTTCCAACTTTTTGTTGTAAATTTTTTAAGGGCAGAGACTTGTTGATTAAATTCTTCCTTAACTGATTCCACACTAGTGTGTCAAAACTTTACTAGTAGATGATCCTGAATCCTGATTGGTGTGGGATCAAGTCTCAATCTTCTACTAGAGGTCCGTACATTTACCAGATGTTTGTTTTGCTTCTGGTTTTTTAGTTTTGCCTTTGATGCTGTTAAAATTTAAATTCAAACATGCCAAGATCTGTTCATATGTCCAGCTCTCATCAGGAAGTTACTGCTAGAGACAATTTCTCTTAAAAGCTAGTTGCTATGTGGAGGCTCAAGATTGACTTTATATCTTAGCACACCCCTTCGTGCTGTTGCCCTTAAGGCTCAAGCATGACCATCCGTAGACCTACTTTACTATCTGTTCAAAATTTTATTTAGCTATGAATAATGGAAGGGGCAAGGATCATAATCATAAACCACTTGGTTGTAGAGGCTATAGAATATGGTACAATGTTGAAGAACAACTAAGCTTAAGCTGATATGTAGAGAGAGGCTTTTGACTGTTATATATATATATATATCAATCAGGTAAAATGAGGATGAATATGAGAAAAGTTAATGGTATTTTTAGTTTTTGCCTTAGGATCCAATCAATCCTTTGTTGGAATTGAGGTTTTGGGGTTATAATCTCAATTATAATTATGTCAGAATTGAAATTAGTTGATATTCATAAAATTTGCATTTTGATTGCAAATTGAATTAGGAAATAAAATTGTCGTTTTGGGTTCTATTCCATGTTATTATTGGATGTGTGGTCTGTCTATGATATTGTTGGCATAATTTTAAAGTTTAAGAGATGTAACTTGTTAAATGTTTATATGTATTTTTATATTTATTATCTTATTAGTCAATCAGTCCCTTTTCTTTTCTGTTGTAGCTGTTCTGTGAGTGTGTTCAGTTTGCACCTTTGTTTCCTTTTGTACTTATTTTGACTTTGTTTCATATATATATATAAAGCTTCAGTTGAGTGAAAAAGACTTAAGCTTTACAAAATATTTTTAATCTTCAAACTTAAGTTGGTATCAGAGCGGGTATGATCCCGCTCTAGAGTCCTAGTTGTGGTTCACTGAAAAACTGCTGTTTGCTGCCGTCTGCCAGTGACCTTATTTTAGGTGAGTCTAAGGATGGAAGCGCCTTGTCGAGTGCAACCTAACACAACCAATATCGGGTTGAATTGCCAATCCAAGCACCCCTACGCGCCTCTTGTTTCTTCACTATGCCAGGCATGTGCACTTCACGTATCAGCTAAATGCCGTCACATGACACCACCATCATACTCATTTGAGCTTCCTTCCTCCATTTCGAGGTCTATTTGGTTATTTTTCTCGTGTTTGGTTGGTGGGTTCAACAATGCTCTTTCTACTTCCTTTGTGTTTGGTCTCTATTATGTGAGGACTATGGCAACCACTGGTTTAGCAGGATCTATCTCAAGACTTGTTCTTTCAATCTTTGGAACTCCCACCATTACTACAGAGAAACTCAACAGTAAAAATTATCTTTCATGGTCAACCTTTGTGAAACTGTGGTTCCTTGGTCAAGGGTACCATGATCATCTAGAGAAGGAGACTAGTGAGTGTCGAGTAAAATTAGGGCCCAATGGCAAAAGCTTGACTTTCAGCTTTGTGTAGTGTTATGATAGTCTGTTGAACCCAATATTTTAGGGACACTTAGAACATTCAAAACTTGTAACACTTTTTTGAAAGAAAACTCTATTTTTGCTAATGATGTTTAACAGCTGTATGATTCAGCCAATAAGTTGACTTCTATCAAGTAGAGTAATCATGTATGATCTTACATGTTGCTCAAGCTTAAGCTGTAGTAGAAGAATTAAAGATATTCCTAGAGATTGATTTCTTGGAGGGGATTAAACAAAAACTTGATAGACTGTATATGATTTTGATTGTGTAGATTTTGCACTCAAATTTTGATATTGTTGATGATCAAATTTTGACTGGTCATGAAATTCCTTTCATGGACAACCTAATCATTAGGCTTCTAAATGTTCCTACTATGGTGAAAAATGAGGGTACAGCTAAAGCTATTTAAACCTCTACAATGGTGGCCACTCGTGAAAGAGGAGGTCGTGGTTACTGAGGAGGACATAGTGGTAGAGGTGGATATACATATTGCAATAGAATAGGTTATACCCAAGACACTTGTTATTCTTTATATGGTTTTCTTGATAAGGCAACACATCTCTAAATCTGAACCAAAGTTTTATGACGAAAAGTATTAAGAATACTTGAGGCTAAAACCTAGCAACCAAGCCCAATCATCCTTAATGTCAAGTTTCTCAATAACTTGTATCTCTCAATCTGTGGAAGGTCAAAGTCCTTGGATAGTTGATTTAGGAGGTGCTTTTAACCATATTTCTAATAATAACTCCTTGTTCTCGTCTATTTCTCTACCTAAGTTTCCTCATTTTATTACCTTAGCCAATGATTCCAAGATTGCATCTTGAGATGTTGGTCAAGTCTCTCTTTCTTCTTTAAATTTAAATTGTTTTATACATTCCTAATTGTCCCTGTAACATGATATCTCTAAGTCAATTGACTAGTTCCTTTAATTCTCAGTAACATTTAATGTTGATGCCTTTGTCATATAGGAACATGGTACGAGTTGTCAGATTGACTTAGGACATGAATCACAAGGCTTGTACTATCTAGAAACTAATCCTTCTGTATCTTGTTTTACTACCTCATCTCCAAAACTTTTATATAATTGTTTAGGTCACCCTAGTTTGGCAAAGTTAAAGATAGTAGTCCCTAGTCTCAAACAACTTCAGATGTTGGATTGTGAATCATGTCAATTAGGAAAACATACTTGATCTTGTTTTCCTAAGCAAATTGAAAAAAAATATAACTCAGTTTTTTCTATGATTCATTTAGATATTTAGGGACCAAGTCATGTTATATGTTTTGGTTTCAAATATTTTGTTACATTTATAGATGAATATTCTTGATGTACTTGGATATATTTAATGAAAAATAGATCTGAACTTTTTCAACTTTAATCCAAATATGCATTTACTTGCTCAAATGTATTCTTGTTGGGCTCACACATTGATGAGCTGCATGTCAAGCTTAACACTATAATCCTCCACCACTCAACTATAATGCAATAACTACATGAATGGCCATGTAATTTTAATTGAACAAAACATTGCAACTCAAGCATACACAGAGCATTAGTGGATCTTTATCTAATTGCAAAAGGTATGCCAAACATAACTTCAAGTCTCCTATAAATGGGCATTTGCTTGAGAACTGCATAATTTTTTTATTAATGCTTGGGTTACAGTAAAAATGTTTTAGGATTTTAACCAAATGACTGCTAGATGCAATGGATGATGGAGTTGACATTTCTAGCTCTTATCAATGATAACAAAAATTTTAGGATACTTGTCTTCAACTTCATTAAAAGATTTTTCAATAGTTATTTTAGCCTTGTCCATTGTTTTGTATACGTAACTATTGCTATCTTTTTCTCATTATTATTTCTCTTAAAACTTGAGCAAAAGGTTTCATTGCTTTTAGAGGATAGACAACATTCCAAAAATGATGCCATAAAGGCAATATCAATTGCCCTTTCCCCTTGTACATTTTTGTAGTCTTTGTATTCAGTTCTTCCTCTGAGGCTAACATCTTTCTATCTTTTTTCATGCAACTTTTGATGGCAATTTCTTGTCACCTTCATCAGTTCATCTACCAATCATTCTTTAGTCCTTAACACAGTGACTAAACATGAAGGTTGCAAAAAAGCGTAAAAGAAAATAGGCAAATGATGTTGTCCTTATGGTAGCATTTTGGAATGTTGTTCATGCTCTAAAGGTAATGAGTCATCTTGTGCAAGTTGTAAGATTAATTAATAATGAGAAAAGGTTGATAATGAGTTACATATACAAAGCATTGGACGTGGCTAAGAAAGTTGATGAAAAGTCCTTCATTGGTGAAGACAAGTATTGTGATTTTTTTTATTATCATTTATAAAAAATGAGAGTATCAACTCTATCATCCATTGCATGTGACTAGTCATTTGGCTGGCCCTCAAATTTTCTACAATGACCCAAGCATTGATAAAGATCATGAAGTGTCTTCAGGACTTTTTACTTGCATTGATAGGCTTTCTTTAGATGAGGAAAAGAATGATAAAACTTTCATCCAAGAGACCATTTATTGGAGCGCTAAAAGTATGTTTGGCATACATCAGGTTAGTTTAAGTTGCATTGTTTTGTTAAAGTAAAATTACATCTAAACCCTAAACCCTAAAAAAATGTAAATAGTAATGCAAATTAGTTATTGCATTCTAACTGAGCAGTGGAGGATATATGGAAAACATGTTTCAACTTTGCGACCTATTGCAATTAAAGTGTTATGGTTGACATGTAGCTCATCAGAGTGGGAATGCAATTTAAGTACACATTTAACCAAGCAAGTAAATTATAATTTACTTGTAAAGCGAAAAGCTCATAATGTAATTAACTATTATTTTTTACAAACATTACAATATAGATTCATTTTAAAATGAGAAACAAGCTTACGTATCAAAAAGCTACAAGACATGATTTTTGTGAAGTACAGCCAAACTCTTAAAGGCTGTTGTGACACCAAGGATTTAATTGATCCCATCAATGGTAGGAGAAATATGTGAAGATGAAAAAGTGTATGAAGATGGATCGATCTTTTGCTATGATAATATGACTTGGGGTTAGTGAGCCCATTAGACAACATAATAAACTCACTACAGTTGTGCCTATTGAAGAGAAAGGGGGGGGAACATTTCTTTGATGATGAGGAAGAACTTGGAAATGGAGAGGTTGATTCTATTTAAGGAATTACTTGTAATAAGCCCCTAGAAGCATACTTTGATTTTGTCTTTGGGTTTGAACGTTAGTGATGTTAATAATAATAATAATGATAATAATGTATTTTGATTATTAATTATGATCATGCCTTTAATTTTGTATATGCTTTTGAGTATTTATGTGTATGATATAAATATAAAAGTATGTATTGTTCTAGACTTCTCAATAGCAATAATCTTGCTTCAGTATTTTTGGGATTGGTTGCTGGTGCCGCTATCTTGGATTGACTAGTTAGGCTCGAAGTGACGCCGTGGTGAAAAAAACGAGTTATGGAAGACTGAAAAGAGATTTGAGTACCGGTGTGTAAAAGAACCGAAGAAAGCTTTTGGTAGTTCAAGAGTGAACACGTTCTAACCAAAGAAAGCTCTAGGGCAGTGAAAAGGCAAATAAAATTAAGGTTTAATTATGTTTTTCTTATGATTATAATTTTTTTAGTACTTATAATTTAAAACGTTTTATTTTAATTTCTGTAATTGTAATAATTTTTTTTTAATTTTAGTACTTATAATTTAAAACATTTTATTTTGATTTTTATAGTTATAATTTTTAATTTTTTTAGTTTTTGCTATATAATATTGACTAATGTTTTTATATTTAGATTATTTAAAACTGTTATGAAATTAAAAATAATAGTAAAAAATTGTAAAAAAAGAAATTAGACAATTTGAGTTTTGTGATAATTTTAAAACATTTGTATCTAACAATATTAGACAATTTTAAACATTAAGATCAAAATGGTTAAGAGATTATAATTATAGAAATCAAAATGAATTATTTTAAATTATAAGTATTAAAATGAAAAAAAATTATAATTAAAGGGATTAAAATAAGATGTTTAAAATTATAAATATTAAAATAAAAAATTGTTGTAATTATAGAAAACAAAAAGATAATTAAACTTAACATTAAAAAGGTGTTGAAAAGACATAATGTGAAAACTCAAAACAAGGGAAATGGTAAAAAAATAAAAGGGATAAATTTTGATTTTCAATGTCGCTTCAAAGTCATGACTACATTCCTCACTTCTTCAAACTTGCAATGTTGTGTAAAGACTAAATACTAAACTGTCATTCATTAATTTAAAATTCAATGATTAAGTCGTAGTTAAATTGATATTAATAAAATAATAATTAAATAATTTATAAAATAATATTAAATAAATATAATATAATGTAACTGTTTCACACTAAAAATTAAATAAAATATTATTTTACAAATTTTTAATATTTAAAATATATATATAAGTTTAAGTCAAATATATTATAATATTTAAATTTAAATTTTAATTAGATATAACAATATCCATTAATAATATAATAAGTTTACATCTAAAATATAAAAT
>JAMLFT010012569.1:0-10341 GCA_026544285.1 Pachyrhizus erosus
TCTAATATAAATTTATAAATTTTTCTTTTGAAATATCTATTTATAAATTAAATTTTTTTGCTTTTGTATTTTAAAAAAAATCCAATTTACATATAAAGATAAAAAAAAAGTAATTTTTACTTACTATTCATTTTCATTCTTTTCTTTTTTACTAAATCAAACAAATTTAATATAAATATTTATCTTCTACTCTATCATATTTTATTTATATCAAATAACATTAATTTTTATTTTATTTTTTTATTCTCATCTATTATTTTATTTTCTCTTTTTTTTTTATTGTTATCAAGAGATTAATCTATTTTTGAATGTCTCATCAACACATCATATTATTGTTACATTAGCGTACCTCCAATAACATGTCAATTTTTTCATCATTGTCACATAAAAAGAAAATTAAAAAAAATAAAAAGCTTATTAACTCAATTAAATCTCGTGAGAACAAATTGCAATTAAGTTTTTATATTTAAATTAATAAAGTTATAAGATTAAGAATTTAATTGCAAAACTTTTAAATTATAGGTTTTTTAAAATGATGTTATCTATAAAGTCTTACAAATAAATTTAATCGATATATAATAACAATATAAATAAAGAAAAGAATAAAAAAATATGTGATAATATTATTTATGCGATAGAAAGAAACTGAAAATAATATCAATATAAAAACACTATAAAAATATATATTATATAAATAATACAACCTTAAAAAACGTCCTTGTAGAATTGTTTCCATAAATTCCATTATATGTCTTTTATATTACCACTAAGGCAATAACAATCATCCAAAAAAGGAAGCATTTGTTGATAAAAATGAAAAAAAAAAAAAGGAATAAAGCAAAAAAAACATAATGTAGTATCACGTCACTAACTCCAGTCACCCTGCCGCATTTCTCTCATTATGTTTCCTTTATATTTGCTTGGAACAGCTAGCAGCCTTCTTGTTTATTAGTAGGAAATAATACATACCCATTTTTTCAGCCATCTACACAGTTCTACTCTGCTATATCCTGGGAATCAAAATCTTTTGCTAATTATTAGCGTAAAACACCATTTAATTATTATTAATTTTATCAATTTATTTCTTTCAAAGTTTAAATCTCTAATGATTTAATTCCTTCTTTCATTTTAGTCCAACACATTGATGGAAAACTAATATTGGCATCATAAAATAAAAACCAACATGATAGACAAGGTATTCTAAATATTTTAACATAAACTTCAAATATTACAATTTACAAGCCCATTTTTTAAGAAAAAAAAAACAACCACATAATATTTAAACATTACATTTTAAAATATCGTGTCAATTTTTTATAGGTTACGGAATTTAAATAATTCTTCAGAATGAACCTTCAATATTCAATCATTAACTTTAAATTGATATGTTGTGTTAGTTTCGGTTAAGTATACGTTAGGCCAAAATGCACGAAACATTAAATTATTGAAAATTCGAACTTTAATAGACTGAAGTTTGGTAGACATAAGTTGACAATGAGCGTATGTTTTACCAGCCAAAAAATAGTTATTATTAATTTCCTTCTTTTCAAATTCATTGAATTCTAATGAAGCACCAATGTACCAATTAACCTGGACAATCCCTGTCCATTCATTCTTTCCTACAAACGAAGAAGCCACATCACATGTAAGGGCCATTGAGGTACTTACATTTTGGCACAATATAGTATCACACTTAAATTCTCTCACTTGGATACGTAACTTTTATATTTGATTAATACAAAGGTTTTAAGAAAGAGGGTTTGAGGCACTTTCTTCTTAGCACATGTGTGCTTCGATTAATCCATGTTTTGGATTGCTTGAAGCACTGCTTGCTTCACCACTTGTGCATCGATGCTCTCATTCTCTTGACTCTGCAAAACCAACAGTTTTTTCAGTGTTACACAGATATCAAAATCATATTGGAGAATTTTCAGGTGCACCATTCATTTAACCAGTTAACTCCATGACAAAAAGTGGATATGTAGCTGTCTACTTCACAAGTAATGAAACATAAACACTTATAATAATTTTTTACAATGCTTTTTATATTTTTCTCTATCTTTTTTCCATCACATCACTTATCTTATCTAATGTTTCTTCTTTTAGTTTTCCCTATTTCTCTTAAATTGTATAATTTGTAATATACTAAGATTTATCTATAATAGTATCTTCTGTATTGGCGAATACACGGCCCATGCAACTACACAACACGGCTAAACGAATCCATATATGGGAGCCACACTCATTATTATGTCAGTACTTTGGAGTTTGGACTTTGAAGCTAGAATTTTAGATATGTCGCTCAAACCAAAATTGTACAACTCACGCGTGATATTTTACTTTATGTTTTTTTCTTCTTAATTTACTATTTTTATTTCGTGAAGATATGAACTATTGTATAAGTTTCACTAATAATTACTTAAAAAAAAAGTTTCACTAGTAATGTAATCCACTAATCTCATTAATTAAGCCATGAATGGTGAACTGATTATACACGGTTTAAATTATTTACAAAGGAAAAAAAAAGAACATACTATATATATAAAAAAAACCATCATAAAATTAAAAAAAAAATATAAGTTTAAAAAATCATGTATTTAAGCCAATAATTGTGACCTGATTTTAGACTATTAAAATTATTCCAAAGGAAAAACAAAAGAAGAACAAATATATATTAAATAAGATGAGAAGGAATTAGATCTTGAATATCCTAGTGTAATGTCTTACTTCTCCTCCAACTGCTTCAAGCTGGAAAGTGTCTTCGCAAGAAACCCTAGCATCAAGAACATCAAGTCCCAGTTCTTCGAAGGCGTCGAGTATTGCCACAAGCATACCGGGGCAATTCCTTTCTGAAAACACATTAATGAGGAAACCCCTTTCTAGGGTTTCTACGGTGACCTGAGAAAAATTTACAAAATATATAGAAAGAGTTAAACATGTGTTATGTTATAATCTAACGAAGAAAAAAAGAGAGAGAAAGAAAGAAAAAAGTTATATAAAATTTCTTAGATACTGTTAATAGTATTTTCTAATCAAAATTATAGTTTCAATTTAATAATATGCATAATTTTTAAAGCAAACTTTTATTTTATAAATTATGAAGATAAAATTCCAGTTTTGATTAAAGAATCGCACAAACACAGCACTTATAAAACTGTATGTAAGTTTCTCAACAAAAAAAAAAAAAAAGTAACTCATGCAACTGATATATGTATATGGGTTGGAGTATCCTTGTGATCCTTTCATAAAATTTCTTTTACTTTCAAAAATAGAAAACGAATATAAAAACAATAAGCACCATGGGTAGTTCGTCTTGGGAAATTGATGTTTCAGCGGTTCCAAGGTCTGAGTTTAATCCATCCACTTTTTGCTTCAGCTCCTCTATGTATCTTGTGGCATCCACAATAATTGAGGCTTTGTTCACCTGCTAGGTTAACCAAAAAAAATTCAAATATTAATGAAATTCTTGATTTAAGCTGAAGAAGCAATGAAAGCCAAAGTTATTATGCATCATATTATCATCAGTGTATAGAATCAATTACAGCACTGGAATTTGTAACCGATCGAAGTTGTTGCAACTTGCGTTGCATAGCTGCTTTTTTACTACGCCTCCTAGAATCCATGCTTCTTCCAACTTTCCTCTAATTGATTTTGGATTTCGGTTTCTCGATGCCTTTCCTTTCCCATCTGAGGCTTAGGGGCTTTCTTTTTTTTATATAGGAAGGGTGGGTGTAAATAATATTTGTGATCTCTTGTTTGTTTCCCTCACGACTACCTACATATCCCCCACAACAAATTATGCTTTGCAAAACTGAATTACCAAATTGGCCTTGCCATAAGATATTTCTCAGGAAATTAATATATGCAAAATGTTACCAAAAAAATATTTATTTGAAATTGCAAATTGGTACGTTTGGAGTTATCGCCTATCACGTTTCCAAACATGCACGAGATCGATCGAGCACCATATATATATAATGGGTTTTCTATTCATTCTACTAAGATTAAGACCAGTTTTGTTGTTATTAATCTTCCTTTTTGATTCATCCTGTTTCAGATTCTAGACCCAAGAACTTAGACAAGTATATAAAGCCAAAGTATTATGGTATCAATTATCATAAACAACTAAATGCAAAAGTTAGGACCTCCTTCATATACCTTCTTATTACTCACTTTTTGATTATTTTTTTCTTTTTAAAAGGATAACTATATATAGTTGATTAAACCACCAATATCTCACATAAACATGCCCCCCCCCCCGAAACAGGTGTTGAAGTCAAGAGGCTAACTAAGTTAGTAAAGAAAATTGTTGACCCGACTAGGAGGAGTCTCGTATTATATGAAAATGAGGAACAGTAACTGCTTTAATTACTATTTCGTTCACCATTTTTTACATAAAAATTAATGGTTATATGGATAATTGATAATATACACATTCATATTCACTTCCTTTGCTTGATTTCACTCTAAGCAACATGGAATTAATTGCTTTCTTGATATTTTTATGATTCTGTCCTTTTTACCAAGCACTCATATTGTGAAAGCAACCTATATCTACCGCTTCAATTTACATTTTATGGCTTCCTATATTCATTTATAACATACAGCCAAGCTATGCTCAGATCTCATCATAACTTTAGATGTATGCACATAAACGAATAATGACCAAAGTTTTTAAATAAAAAATAGTTATCCTAATCTCACATGCGGCCAGTGAAATCCTTATAATCAATTGAATTAAAACAACCCGTTGACATGAAATCTTTATTTGAGTTTGTAACTTTGATTATTTATCCCAACTAGAAGTTTAATTGAGTTGTATGCATTACACGGCACGTGCTTGGTAACGTCTCTTGGCAAGTCTCAAGGTAGAATGAGAAAGGGCATAATGGAGAAAACACCATAAACAATTTTATGCAAAACGTAGAATTATAGAAAGAGAGAATGGAATGGGAGCCCCGTGAGAGGGGTTTGGAAGGATTGACAGCTAAACAACGTTTGACGCTTCCTTCGCAGTTTTCGATGCTTATCATGGAATGGAATCCCTTCATGGCTTCATCCACTACTGCCAATCCCGATCCAAACCCATGCATGTCTATAATCCATTCCCTCTATCACGTGCAGATTCCCTAACCGCGTTAAGCCCACAAAAATATATATTAAACATTTTGTTCCTCACTGTGCACGTGCCCCCCTTCCCCTTTCTTCATGTTGTGTTTGAATCCTCTTCAGTAACATAATTTTTCTAGTAAAAGAGAAAGACACAGTGAATTTGTAGGATCCATAAATGTCTTTGTTACTACAAGAATGTGAAAATTCCACAAATTTACTGTAATTTTTTCTACCGAAAAGATTTAGTGTTGGAGAGAAATTTGACCTTCCATCACTATGTCTAGAATCACGTTGGTAATAGAGGAATTACATTTGACATATGAAAGTCATAATTACTAGTTTCTAGAAAATCACATTTAAAATGTGAAACCGAACACGCTGTTAAATAAGAGGAAAGGTTATTTATTATAATCGGTCTAGGGATAGTGTTTAATTCATAATTTGTACGTTGATTTAGGTTCAAATTTTGTTAGTGTCATTAAAAATATATATACGTATATAAGGGTGTCAAAATGCTTGATCTAAAGGCCCTTGCGGTTTTGCGAATGGAAGAGAGACACATAATATTCAGGTGGGACATGCCAAAATCTTTTCCTACAGATGCAACTGTTCGAGAATAACCACGCTATGATATCAATATTTGAGATACATCGTGAAGGAGTTGAATTCTAAATATTCAGGTTGAATCCAGATTTCACCCCATTTAAGTCAATTTGAAAATATCGTAAATAAGTTTTATAACGGGTCGGGTTAAACTGTTGATTTTTTAATTATTTTTTTACTATTTAAAAATTTTAATTTGACGCTTTTATTTATTTAGAGTAAATTCTAACTACTAGAAAAAATCTTCATGATCATGTTATAATGATTTTATATCAACATTTTATAGATGTATGTAAGTAATACGTTATTAATGTAATTGTAAAGTAAATTATTTTATAAAAAAATAAGTAAGCGCATGGAACAGTCTATTTAAACTTTAGCTAATAACGAATTAGGTTTAGATAGAATATTTTAATTTATAATTAAATCAACATAGAATTGTCCAAGATTTTGTTAGATCGCAAACTCTACTTCTAAGCTACAATTAACACACCTTTAAGCTTTTTGGTATACTTACAAATCAAGCATATTTGGTTGGTGAAAACATCTTCTTTTATTAATAAAATAAAAATTATTGTTTTATGTTTTATTTAATTTTGTAAAATAGAGTAAAATTTGATGTTTTAAATACCAAATTCATTATTAAATTATTAAAGAAAGTTATTAACATTTTATTAATTTGATCATAATCGAATCCTAATTAAACTATTGATATATGATGAAATATATTGTCAATATTATACAGTATATTAAATAATAAATTAAAATAAAATCATAATAAGTTAAGTAAAATATTAAATTTGTATTAAATAATTAAATTATGAAGAAAAATTAAATAACATTGGTATAATAATTCATATAAGTTATATTGGTATCATTTGATTTTTTTTCTTAAATTATATATCTTATAAGATAAAATAATTAATAAAAATAAAAACTAATTATTAATCATAACAGAATCTTATTATACGTGAATCTTTATAACATGATTATATTAAATGGTTAAATAAATAAAATAATACATTTAAATAAAAAGTGACTGAACAGTTTACGGTGGGTTTTTTTTTTTTTTTTGGTTTGTGACTGAACCGTTTTAAGACTAATCATATCCTTTTAGTTAAATGGACTGTATAATTGACCAGTATTTAATTATTTGAAGTGATCAATCTAATTTATAATTCTAATTGCTATTTTTTTTTATCACAAGTATATTTTATAAGAAACAATCATATATGAGGCGCGACCAAACATTAACTACGGGAATATCTTGCAACAAAAATTCAAATTATATGTGGTTTGATACTTTGCGTGGAGCTAGTGTTTTCCACTTAATTAACTCAATCTTTGTTGATATTCAATGTTTTTTTTATCTATTATAAAAATAAATGTTATTTTCACAAATTTCTATATAAATATCTGGTAAGATACAAAAATAAATGAGTGATAGTTTTGAATTATTAGTGAAAAATAGAAAATGAAAATAAAAATAGTTTTATATTTAGGCAGTCCTTTAATTTTATTATAAAATTATTCTGACAATATATATAATCAAAATATGGAGAGATTCTTCATCGGACGGGTGCAGCTGTCCCTTTATATGATCAACGTGTCATGCTCTTATAGTAAGTGTGCAATTTAAATTATTAAAAGAAATTTGAAGTTCAATGTAGTTGTTATTTGATAATTCTACTAGTAGGTTTCGTATAATGTATGATTCTAAGAAAGTACATTTATGGCGACTAGCAGCTACATAGAAGATATTTCAAACACTTCAAACCTCTACAGAAGTCCATTACGTTAATAGTATGCACGCACTAGGCTTAAATATTTTTTTTTACATTATATAGGAAAAATCATAAGGAATCCTATAATACTTTTATCCAGATTATTGATATATATTTAGGTAGTTCTATGTAGGATTGTTTAGAAACATTAATAATTTTTAATAAGACAATAGTTAGGTATATGTTCCCCTTAACTACTTATATTCTTTATAGAGGATATAAGCACTTAATATCAAAATTTTCTTTTACATTTTCTTGAGAGTTTTAAGAGAGGAAAGGTGAGCTTTACTCTGTTTGAACTATCTTTATATTTTGTCTTCCAAATAAATAAAACGACTACCATGGAATTCATAACTAATCAAAGTTTGACTAAAGTGGTATCATTTGTATGTAAGTACCAATGTAAAGCTCTGTTAAAAACTTGTGATTGTATCAGTCCTAAGTGTGGAATAAGAAAAGTTGTCCTCTTCTTAAACTTTATTCCACCAAAAAACAGTCGAACAATCTATTGCTTTTTTTGAACTAATCGACCCCTGAAAGCAATTTGCTTTAATCTCCACAGTAGTTAGATAAAGTTTTGCTCCTTTATGTCTATTTTTAACCCTAAAGCTTCTTAATCCATGCTGACACATTGATACCTGATTTGCTTGTTTTAAAATTTTACTGGTTTCTGCGCCGTTTATCATAAAAAGAAGTATAGTGGTAATTGAGAGTGAGAAAACTCCAGTACTAGAGTTTTTATATACTAGCCTAATCAGATCATTTTATTATTTCAATCAAATTACATGGAGATTTTATACCTGATCATATCGCTCAAATAAATGTACCATTCAAACAAATATACAGAATAATTAATGTACAATTTCGTTACTGTTTCTGTAAATGGTTTCTACTTATACGGTAGCTTATAAAATATCCTCAACATTAAAAAGGTAGCTTATAAAATGTAACACATACAAGACCCTCTTAATCACTATATAAGAATTAAGAATTTTAACTAATTAGTTATTAGGGGTGTTAAATTTATTAATAATTTGCATAAATTTTCAGAATTGTATTAAACTATTGAAATTCCATTCACTTAATATATTCCCAGTTAATTAATTAATTCATTTCCGTTTAAGAATGAACTTTTATAAATAAAAAAATTAATGGTATTAAATTTTTTTAAAAATGCATTTTTTAAAAATTACACTTAAAATTATTGGTTTTTCATTCTATTCACCTAATTAATTACTGCATTGTATTTTTATAAAAAATAAACAATATAATAAACAATCTGGAGACAATCTTATAAAAAGGATCAACAATTTTTTAACAAAAAAAATAATATGGAAAGGACTAAAAGCAGTAATAATTCCAATATATTGTTAATCAAAGTCATAAAAAATTCAATTCTCTTTTAAGTAGTCTCAAATTTAAGTTTGGTAGCTAAAAAAGTTAACTAATACAGAAATAAATCCATCCAACTTAATTTAAATTAGAGGCCTTAACTAGAATATTTAAAGAAAAAGATAATAAAGCATATATTAGAGATATTCACATATTGGCCTACTTAAATATATTGACTAGACTTCAAACACTATATTACAAACTGTAGCCAGAGCCATGATCCCCAAGAAACGAAAGATGAAATGGCAAATGTCTCTCTCTATAAGTGTGTGCCTATGTGTGTATTTATGTTATTCTACAACGAATGAATCCAAACACTGCCCTCATTGCGCAGAAAGGTAATTAATTATCAAGTACCCACCTGTTCACATGTGTGCTCATTAATCATCGCTACAAAACAACCCACAGCACACAAAAAATAAATAATTATCTTGTCTCCTGCCCTTGCTACTTTCAATTTCCCCCCCTTCAAGAATGTAGGTGTATTCTAAAACCAAGCCTCTCTCTCTCTCTCTTCAATAAGTTATGCATTGGTCATGCAGCCTTATTACCATAATATTACTATAATCTTATTTATATTGCAGCAATCATTCTTTGATTGACTATTTTAAAATCAGAACATTAATTAAGACCATTTGCCATGAAATTTTTAGTTAGGGCAAAATTTTAAAGTAAATAATGCTTACATTAAGTATTTAAGTTAGTGTCTATTATAAAAAAAAATGACATAAATTTAAATTTATTCTATGCCAAACCCAAGCCTCTATAAATTGTTTGTTGAAGGTTAGAGGAATTCTACTTTTTCTTTGCTTATCAACATAATTTGTAAGGGATCATTGAGATGTCAAAAGGCCCCATTAGAAACATTATTTGGATTCATATCGCATAAAATGTATAAAGGAGCTATTATTTGGAGAATAATCAATAACACGTGCTGGCCTTTTTGCCTGACTGACGTAATGATTAAGAGATCAAAAGGGTTTTTATTCCGGAGAAATGTCAAATCCATTGCATTGGAGAATGAAAAGATTGATTTTATTGAGCAACGAAACAAATTAATGGGTTCCAGAACTTCAATATTAATATTAAATTGTTAATAGCTCTGACTGCTGCGTGTGGCAATTTTTTTTTCCACTAAGGTATTCTTAATCAAACTTTGGATTTGATTATTTTTAAAGATTATTTAGATATAATTTATTAGTATTAGTATTATAATTTATTATACAAAGTAACTTTTATTTGTAAATATATTAAGTGTAAAGAAATTTTGAGATCATTTGTTACGTTTGAATTGTCTAAAATAATTAATCTTTTAGAATAAAATTATAAAAAAATATGAATAACTTATAGTCGTTTATTTTGTATTTAAATTAATTAATATTGTTTGAAATAAAAATAAAAAGAAAATAATTTATTATTTTAATTATAATATAAAATCTTACTTGTTTGA
>JAMLFT010012570.1:0-10341 GCA_026544285.1 Pachyrhizus erosus
ATAATTACATATAAATATAATTATATAAAAACAAACACTTATTTATATGATGCACATAGTAAAATATTAATTAAAATTAAAAAAGTTAATGTATTAATAAAAAGTATAAATATATATAAGTTTAATACTTAGATGATGATATTTTTATTAATAATACACGATGAGATAGAAATAAATTAAATAAAAAATATGATGTGTCTTAAAAGATTGCTAAAATTATATTACTTACTTACTATAATATAATATATTATTTTTAATAAATGATGTATCGTATTTTTTTTTATTTAACATATATCCTTATAAATTATACAGAATAAAGATTGTTGTAATCACTCATAACGTCATGCATTCTAACTTTAACACCCCATCATTGTTAAAAAATAAAAAGTAATCACTCCAAGCCAAACATCACATGAAGTTTAAGCCATCCGTTTTAATTTATTCATAAATTTGGTTGTTAAACGCAACTGATTGCTTAAATTTACTCATACATAACTCTAATAAAACCCTCAAATTTTATTATTGTAACTCCAATGTTTAAGCCATCAGTTTCTATAGTGGCAAGTCAAATGAATAGTTGTTAGATTTAGGTTGATTGCAAGATAAGACACAAGAAAAGGTCAAATGATTGACTGAGTGCAAGATGGTGAATATAATACACCTTTATATGTAGCCCTCCACAATGTGCATGCTTTTGACAAAACTCCTTGGAATTCAAGGAAATTTTATTCCCAATTCTTTTATTTGATAACTAAACTATTCATTATTACCACATAATGGAAGTGGAAAGAATACAAACCTTGGCTTTGACCCAACTCAAAGAGGTTCCACCCCAGTTCATCCGTTCAGCCAATGAAAGGCCAGAGAACACCAAAGCCATAGAAGGTGTCACTGTGCCTCTCATCTCACTATCTCATCCACATCATCTTTTGGTAAAGGAAATAGGTGAAGCTGCCTCTGAATGGGGATTTTTCCTTGTAACCGACCATGCTATATCACAAACATTGATCCAACGTTTGCAGGAGGTTGGTAAGGAGTTCTTTGCCCTCCCTCAAGAAGAGAAAGAGGCTTATGCAAATGACCCTTCCAATGGTAAGTTTGATGGCTATGGCACAAAAATGACCAAAAACCTTGAAGAAAAGGTGGAGTGGGTTGATTATTTTTTTCATCTCATGGCTCCTCCTTCTAAGGTCAACTATGACATCTGGCCTAAACACCCTTCTTCCTACAGGTATCAATTATGCATGGTAATTGATTGTGTTTTTAGATGAAGGTTTGTATTGCAATTTTTTTGTAACAATTCAAATTTAGAAACTCACACTATAATTGTTATATATTTCCTCCATTGCAACTGCTTTTTCCAGTTCTAGTTGAGAAATTTACTAAGAAACTTATATTATAAGCAATTGACATGTGAACAATAATCTATAAAAATATTTCTTAAAAAATAATATATAAAAACTGAAAAAAGTTAAAAAGAATTAAGCAGAGACTTTTGTTTTTCTTTTTTTGAGGTCAAGTAGAGACTTAAACATAGACATCTTGTTATTATTTTAATGAATCTTATTTTTTTTTGTTGGTTGTGCTAATAAACACATGTTCGCACAATAAATGCTCATTTGACTAATATTGTTATTCTATAGGTCTATTCTTTATTTCTTTGTATTAAATGTATAAAGATGAAAAACAATTGTCTCAGATTTTCTAAAGAAACCAATAAAATGATACATTTTTTTGTAAAAATATAGATAAAAAATAATGGATGGAAATTAGTGTTACATATTAAAGATTTATATGTATTTAAGGAAAGGAACAATTTTGTATTTACTTACATTATTATGCGTGTGACAGGGAAGTGACACAAGAATACAACAAGGAGATATTGAGGGTTACAGACAAGGTTTTGGAGCTTTTGTCTGAAGGGTTGGGCTTAGAGAGGAAGCTTTTGAGGTCCAGCTTGGGAGATGAAGAAATAGAATTAGAAATGAAGATAAATATGTATCCACCATGTCCACAACCACACCTAGCTTTGGGAGTTGAGCCTCACACTGACATGAGTGCCCTTACCTTGCTTGTCCCAAATGAAGTTCCAGGCCTGCAAGTTTGGAAGGACAGTAGTTGGGTTGCAGTCAATTACTTGCAAAATGCACTCTTAGTACTTGTTGGTGATCAACTTGAGGTAATGTAGTGTAACAAATTTTTAATATATCATTCATTTCTCTTATATATTACTTTGATAATTCAAATACTAGTGTTTATTCTTTTTTCCTTTTTATTCAGTAAAATTGATATTAGTTTTCATAAAAATCCAAATTTTAGTAGAACTATAAAAACTAAAAATATATTGTCATTTTTCATAAGAGAATAATTGAGCAAGTAGTAATTAATGCTATTTTAAAATTTTACATTGATAGATAAATAAAAACAACATTTTTCTTATAAAGTGATAAATACGAAAAGAAACAACCCATTAGAATTGATATAATAGTAAGGACTAAAGTAATATTTATGAGGTTATAAATTTAAACTTTAATATGACCATTATAAAAAAAAAGATAAAAAGAAATGGTGTTCACGTAATAAGTTATCTTCAATAATAAAAAAAACATGTTGAAAATCATATTTTAAACATCTAATTACCAGCATCACTAAACTCTAATTAAAGATGCCCTTTTGTTTTTTGGGGTTGATAGGTGTTGAGTAATGGAAAGTACAAGAGTGTTCTACATAGAAGCTTGGTGAACAAGGAACGGATGCGCATGTCATGGGCAGTGTTTGTTGCACCTCCACATCAGACAGTGATAGGACCTCTTCCTTCTCTCATCAATGATCAAAACCCACCCAACTTTTCATCAAAAACCTATGCTGAATATCGCTATCGCAAATTCAATCATCTTTCCCAATAAGGGACAAAAACATAATCATTTATGTTGTCAAGGTAGAAAAATAAATTCGTAAGCCATGTATGGAGAATGACAAAGTAGAAGCTAGTTAACCAAAGTGTAGCTAATTTCTTTAGTGCTTTTGACGTAAAGAAGGCCTTGTTCTATGACATTTGGTACATGTCATATTCCTTAGAAATAAAGAATAAAATTTATTTTTGGATATTTTTTTTTTAATTTAGTTTGATTCTCATTTTTTAAAAAAATCACTTTGATACTTTATATTTTTAAAACGGTCCTTTATATTGTTTTTATCATCGGTGTTAACTTTAAACTAACAGAGAAATTATTTTGAATTATCTTGAAAATATAAAAGATTACATTGAATTTTTTAAAAGATACAATATCAAACTAAATAAAAAAAGATAAAATATAAAAAGTAAATTTTAGTAAAAATAAAATAAAACTATGTTGTATCCTATTTTATTAAGAGTGAGATTCGTATGCACTATCTGGGGGTTAAAAGAGATGGAAGCATTTCAAATTCTCCATCTATTGTGCTTGTAGTAGTAGAGATAAGAAGAGTAATTCTGATTGTTTAAAACCAAATAATTCATTCATGGCTTTATTAGTGTGCTATATACTAACAAGGATACTAAATATACAAATGGAACTATAGAAGTACTATTTCTGAAATCAATCACATGATTATGATAATAAGAAATTACATCATAAATAAATGTTTTTATTGCCATGGAAATTTTTAAATATAGAATCCCTCCTGAATAGAATCTTGTAGATGAAAGGAATGGATCATTCTTATAAGAATGCATATAAGAAATTCTTTTGTTTTGCATAAATATTGCTTATATCATGTCACAAAGCTTGAAACAACAAATATAACTGATCATAAATTTTGTAAACTATTATGATTCAAATTAAAGAAGGAAAATGATTATCAAAAAGAAAATATTGCTTAGTGTTTTGACTTTTGAGTTGTTTGATATGAGTGCTACGTGTTGCTCTTAATAATGTCTAATTCACATAATGATGAGTATCCATTTATTTGCTTTACAAAGAATAATTTTAAGACATAACAATTGAGTAATTGTTTTTAATATTAAATCAAATAATCATATCAATCTCACTCAGGGCAATTGAATCTATTTCTGTATCTATAACTATAGAATTGAGAGTTTTTTCTCCCACATGTCAGTTTGTGGTTTTTTGCTCAATTTTTCTTTATATTTTATTGTCATGAATAATTTACTGCATCATCGTAGTACTTTGACTGCAACTCTATAGTTGATTTGATGTTAGTAATATTTTAATTTTTTATTATTTTTTCTTCACTAATAAGTAATTCTATATGTATCAGTCTTTCATCATATTATATATATTTTATAGATAATTAATAAGTAGTATTAAGAAATAGAATTTATTTATTCAACAATTTAAACATGTTCATTTTTTAATATTATTAATAAAATTTTAATTATAATTACAATGTACATATTTTAATATACATATTTACCAAGAATGAGTTATATTATTATAATTATTTAACATGACAAATGATTTATTTATCTATTTATGAATATTTTATATAATATAATTTATAATATTTTTATGTTTATTAACTGTCATAATTGATGTGTCATCTTTTATAATAATTGTGTGACTCGGAGATAGTTTGTAGAATTAGTTAAATGATAAAAATATCTAAAAAGTATGTACATAAAAAATGGTTATTTTTTTTTATTATTAGTATAAATACTGTGAATATTCTTTTACCGATTTTATCCATCAATTACTCCCTATGCAATTGTTTTTTATGTAATTGCAGACTCCCACGTCAAATTTAGTTTCCTTTTATCCTACGTTCATCATCTTCATATTATGCACATCAAGTTAAGGTTTGTAGAGTTGCAATTTTCCATTTCTTCACCCTCACATCGACATGGTGATCCCTTCATACTTTTTGCCCCCAATAACCCGTGACACGACACGATATTTCTGTTCTTTGCAATATTTTCAAATGCTAAAATCTGATGCAAGTCGAAGGTAATCCGATGAGAAAACGCTGTCTTCCTCATAATGCCTCTACTTTGTTTTGCTTTATTCCATTATGTGGCTATTGCATTTCGAGGTTGTTTCCATGAATTTTTTTCAGAAGGCGGTGAAGAATGGTTTTACAATTATGTTCCATTAGATGTTGACAGTTTCAAATTAATTAATAGAGTTAATGTAATAGTTGAGACCAAATATAAAATAATTTTTTTAGGAATCAAAACTCATAAAAAATATTATTATAGATTAAATATAAAAAAATTTAAATTATTTAGGGATCAAAAATAATATTTAATCTTTATTATATTTTTAAATTTTACAATATTATTATGACTATAATATTTAATTCTGAGTTTTTATGATAACTGTGAGTTTGTGACGTTTTGATTGAAACATAAAAATGTCTTGTCCTTCAATTCTCAACATTCATTTAATTCTTTTCTAATAAAACATTTGCAAAACAATCATGAAGTCTTATCATCAGTTACAAACTTCTATTAAAATTTGTTTATGGATATTCATTTACATATTATAAGTTAGAATATATAATTAAGAGATTAGGAGCATCATTTTTCGCACTCACTCATTTATCTTTCATTTCCATGTCTATAGAGTTCTTAATTGTTTATCTCTTTTTATTTATCTCTCTTTTATCTATACCTTCAAATTCAAGCATCCTCTATTGAATGAATGAATACATTAAAGGATCCTCTCTACAAAAAGATTGCTCTAAATCTCTATAATTTATTTAAACAAATTTAAAATTTCCATAAATATTTGTAACATGTTCTTTATTAATACTTAACCGCTAGAGGAATAACTTCTCTACTAATGATGCTATTACATTCAAGTTTACTTTATGTCCAAAATTTGTTTATTCAAACTTACGAAAAAATTTTCAAAATTAAATAAATATATTTTTCTTTCAAATTTTTGTTATTGCAATTAAAATCAAAATATTTTTACAATATATATACATTTATAATAGCAAGCATACAGTATGGATTTTAAGTTTAAAAAATACCAATTGGTGTAGTAGTATATGCTTCTAGATATATAATCTTAAGTATAAAGTATGGATTTAAGCTTCAAAAATTCTTATGTTATGCATAGTGATGTTCAATTTAATTTTTAGAAAAGGACTAAGTTTTAAAAAATTTCTATAAAATTTTCTTTATTTTTACTCAAAGAAAAAGGGTAAAAAGTTTCCTAAAATTTTAAAAATCAAAAGGTTTTTAAAGGATAATTTTTTATGTAAGATTCAAGATTTTTTAGTGTGTTTTCTTGAAAGGTATAATTTATCATGATAAAAAATCTTAAAAAATATAAAAATAAAATAAGATAGTATAATTAAATATTTTTCAAAACAACATTGATTAAAGATTGGTCCTTTTTTGGACCTTCCCAATATTATTTTTAATTGGTTTTTTCTCCAATGCTTTGCCAACGTGATTATCTTCCCAGTGATATAAAATAAACTTTCCAATTCAATTTGTGCAATTTTTGAAAATTATTTTACTAAAACACTTTTTTAACCAAAATTTTACTTAAAACTAAAGAAAAACTTACAAAGCATTTTCCTTTGACCTAATCCTAGCCCTTGTCCAACAACTAGGTTGAAAGTTTCACCAAAGTAAAAATTAAAAAAAAATTGAAATATATTTATAGATTATAAAGGCCTTTTAAGTAAATTTTCTAGAACATCCTTCCAATATTCAAAAAGGATCTACAAAAATTGTTAAAAATCATTTAAGGTGAGAGACTTAACTTTCACTCACACTAACCATGGTCTAATGCTTTCCACTTTTCAAGAGCTTCCTAACAGGGAATGTTGTTCTTTTAGCATCTTGAAGCTAACACATATACCTTGTGACTAGTAAATCAATCTCTAAGGATCATTTTCCAGTGCCACGAGTTAGTATTGCATGCATTACCTCGTGACTTTTGAAAATATTTCTAACCTTGAAAACTTTATTAAAATACATAGTTGGAAATATAATTATGTCTAGTTTTTAAACATGCAAAGAAATTTTAGTGGAACTAACTCAATAAGTTCAAGTTCCATAAACATCAAGTATTGTCAGCCCAAAGACTGAAGTTGGAAGGGGCATCTTGCATGTTTCATTCAACCCTCGTACTAAGCTTATCTTCCAAAGAGCACAATAGAAAAAGCATTTTTTAATGTATTTTTTCTCATTGAAAATAAGTTTGAAGTTGATCTAACGATTGGATCTTTAGATATGTCTAGAATGGTGACATATGCACATCCAAGAACTCATGTTCTAGTCACGGTCTCCCAATCTTTGGCCCAAATTAAAATATAAAATAAATTTGGAAAAACTTAGACAAAGTCTTTTTTGTTTAAGGATCATTATAATGGCTTTAAAAATAAAAAAAAATAAAGAAGGAGAACATGACATGCAAACCAAATAAACCACCCCATCAAATGCAATAACAAATAAGATGAACAAAAATATTATCTTTCAAGTATGCAATAAAAATTTGATAAAGGAAGGAACATGCAAAAGTTTATTTTGAACCATGCGTGAACTTGGCCTTTAACCTCAACCAAGCAAGCTTGAATACACAACAAGAATACATCCTAACTAAGTATTTGTGGAAGAGAGGTTGAAGATGAGAGAAGAAAGCTTGGGTGCCGTGGAGGAGAGCTAAAATCGAATACTTCTTCCTTCCCTATGACTTCACAATTTGTGTTGTGTAAATGAGAGGTAAGGAAGCTAGCATTCGTAATATATAGGTGAGGGATGAGGTTTCTTTCATGCAAAGTGTAGTAGGTTATATTTTATAGGTTACAAAATAGGATATTAGATGTGAATTAATGATAATTAGATGTGAATTAAGTTGATTTAATGCTAATATGATGTTTTGGGGTGATGTGTAGTTGGAGGTTGTATAGTTTAGTGGCTAATAGGTTGCTGCCACATGACCTCTATTGTGGGACCCACTTGGTCCACAATGATTTATCAAAAAAGTGCAATAAATTATTTTTTGGTTAATTTCCAATGAATTTTCATCTAATATCATTATTCATTTTTCTCTTCTATTTTCTTTCTCTTAAAGCATGATTTTATCTTCCTAATAAAGTAATTTAGGTATTAGTTAGATGAAATTTAAATTTGATTTGATAAATTTTTATTGATGAAAGTTTATTAGTAAAATTTCATTAAGAAGGGCAAAATTATTCAATTAGAATTTTGTCTTCCTCTAATGACTGAAACCTCATATGTTTTATTTTATTATATTAGGTGAATCAAATATTCATTTGCAGAACTTTATTTGGTAGATAAAGTTTATTAGACAAATATATGGTAGACAAAAGAGATTCCAATACGCAGTAAGAATCAAATTCCTATACACACATGCACAACCAAATTTTTATTAATTGAATAAAATATCTACAATCAATATTTATCCTATAAAATTCTCTTAAAGAATTTTTGCTACTAAGAATTAATTTTTAGTAATTAATTTCTAAGAGTCATTTTTAGATAAATAAAAATAACTCAATTCAAGAAATCTAATAAACAAAATAAATAAATAAATAAATAACACATATAACTAGACTGAAATTTCAAGGTGTTACAAATAGTTTTAATTTTTATTAGTTTACTAACATTGAATTTTCCTATTTTAAATTTTCATATAACTCTATTTGACATCACACTATGTTAATTTTATTTTTCTAAGCATTATTTATGTTTATTTTAATTTGTATAATTAATCTACTTAGTTATTGTTAGGTAGATAAGCAATAAAAATCACTATTTTTATTTTATTTAGTGAATTTTGTATTTTAATAAAATTGAGGGTGTTATGCATGTGGTACCAACTTAAATTCTCTAAATAGTTTAGGAACACATGTAAGCTCATTGACATTGATGCCTTCAATATAGATTGAACTACCTAAAATGATCCTCTGGTGACTAGTTAGGCTTACCTAACTTTACAAGTAGGTTTTGACTTATAGGATCAGTATGAGATAATGGAACTTTGCACACTAGGTCTTAGAAATCCCTAAGGTCCAACCTAAAGTTATCATAACCTCCATTATTTGGCTCATGTCTATTTCACCCCAACAAGACTCTCAATGCCATGATGCATGTCAATCTCTTTATGCATACAAAGTTTCACTAAACCTTACATTGTAATAAGTGAGTCCATCACCACCTCTCAAAAGTTAGGTCTCCTATCTCAATGACAACTACCAACATCATATCTCATACTCATACATTTTGCATTCACATTTCATGTTTCCATTATTGCTTATTTTATGTCTCATAGTATGTCAATGATATACTTCAAAGGAATAAATCACCTAAAAGAAGGAATAAAAACCACATCCTCTATAAAAACTATGTTTTTGACTCAAGCATTAGAGTTGACCACACACAAATTGTTGGATGCACATCATTGAATACAAAATATTGGACACAAATCATTGGACAAAAAATGTTGTACAACTAGCACTCGACACTTAGGGTTGGATGACTAGTGTTGGATATTTAGCTTTGGACAACTAGTGTTAGATGACTTCATATAAAATTTCTAACAAACAGAACTTTGTAACAAGGTTTTTTGGATAACTTAAGACCTCCTAGAGTATCCCACCACTCCAAATCATGCCTAAAAGGTTTAAGGATAATTCTTAACACTAATAAGGCTACTCCAAGGCAAACACAACATATTACAACCATAAATTATACAAATTCAACATAAATCACAAGATTCTCAAATCATTAAGAAGACAAAAAAAGAAAAAACTCAAGCATTAGAATAAATAGTTTATAACACATCTAAATCACACGAAACGTAAAAAAAGAAAACATAGTTGTTTTGGGGTCTTAGGAAATCCCCTTTAACCAAGGATATTTGTAACATCCCAACTTTTGAATATAATAGTAATATATAATTTCTTTAATTAATCTCTTTTACTATTTATAGATTAATTTATTTAAGGATTTAGGAATTTAATTCCTAGAAAGGAAAATATCAACTAGGGAATATTGCTTAGAGAAAGAAAGAAAGAAAAGAAGAATTTTGTTAATAAAGAACTTCACATTTAAAAAAATATATAATAAAAATAGAGACATAAATTTATTTCCAAATAGAATTTCATAAAGTTTTAATAAAATGAAAATAAAGGATGGAGAGTAAATTAATTTTCAAAATAAGAAATTAAAATTTATAAAATAGACTTAAAGTAGGAAGATATAAGAATAAGGAGAATTAAAATAGAGACATAATATAATTTTCAAGGGTTAGAAATAGATTTTAGGAAATTAAATATAATTAAATATTTTTAGATGAAATAATTAATTTTTATCAAATAAAATAAATAATTATGAAAAGAAAATTTAAATGAAGTAGT